>CANUEY010101622.1:0-16046 GCA_948099555.1 Croton setiger
ATTAGAGATTTTATTTATGAATTGATTTTAAATAATTAAAGAGTTTATTTAAAGTTTATAAATGGTTTTAATAATTATAATTATGATTAATTATAATTATTATATGATAAATGGAGATTGTTAATTATTTTTCATATGTTATTAAATGATTTTAAAATAGAGATTTTTAGAGGTTGAGTTTTAAATTATAGAAAATTATACAGATTGAAATTAAAACTCAATTAAATCAGAGAATTAAATGTTAAAGCATGCACCATAGTGTATATAGATTCTTGATTTGATTATTGAATATCATTGCTATGTTATGCATTATAGGAGCATCGAGTTCGCGAGCGGCACGGGGTAAGCAACCCGAGGCCCAACCGAGCTCACTGCAAAGAGGTAAGTGTTAAACCCACTTACTTATATGTGTAGAGTTGACTATGTGATATTGCTAAATATGCTTTATTGAATTGTTTGGATCGGTAATGAAGTCCGGTCAACTGTGATATACGAATATGAGATGTTATAGTTTTATTTAACTGTTTGGACCAGAAATGAAGCCCGGTCAACTAGAGATATTTGATATATGAATTGTATTATTTGTGGTTCTTGTGTCAGTACTGAAATCCGACTAGTTGAGTTATTTAATCTGATATTGAATATCTATATGCTGCTATAACTGGTACTGAAGCCCGGTCACATGTTTATATGAGAGATTATATTATGAAATGTATATTGCATAAATGCATTTCCACATTTCTAATTACAGGCGTTGTGATTATCGTAGCCAGTGTTTGCAAATTTCACCAGATGAAACCTATGGTTTCTACAAAGAGGCCTATGGGTCTATATGATATAGAAAGACCTACGAGTCCTATATGCTATAGAGTCATCTTCAGATCTTACAGAGAAAGGTTGATCTTTGGATCTTTATGACCGACGTTTTTACCCTGTCTTACATGTTCACTGGATCCAGTCAGAGAATCTTTTGCGGTGAAATTCCCGGGGCAACACTTGTTCGATAAATCACAACTAAAGAACAGAACGACATGTCATTTTGCATACTATGCTACAGAGATGATCGTATATGTTGAACATGATTTGAATTCACTGCTTATTGTTACGCTTTGAATAAATTGCCTTATATGTTGGCTTTATATAAATGTGGTTTACACTTGCTGAGTATGCGACTCACCAAATCGCAATATATGTTTCACGTCAGCAGTCTGAGTGAAGTACTGACGCTTCACTCGTCTATGCTCAGGTTGGTATAGCTGAAGCCTAGGCCTCTCTCCCTCTCACCACGTCATTTGTACATGTTGCATATAGTTTTTGTTTATGCTTTGTGATGTAAGCATAATTATATGTTTTTGGCATGTAAATATATATTGTTATGTTTATATGGCCATTAGGATAAATAGTTGTTTATATCCATATTTTTTTATATGTAAATTATATGAAAGAGTATGTTTTTGCAATGCAGAGTAAAGTACTTGAAACTAAGGTAATGTTATTGGGAATTGTTTAAAATGCTTTGTTATATGTTAAGAGATGATTGATATGAATATGCTAATGTTGTTAACCAGATTAAAAAGAGATTGTAATATGTTTCGAAAAAATGGCATGTTTTATGACATAAGAGTATAATTAGAGGTGTTACAATAGCCACTTCATCCTTCTCGACGCTCTAATCAGATAGATAGACTTCCGTTTGCTTGACCCGTTGTCTTTAACCATTCTTTATTCTTTGTTGTTGGCTATGCAAACTTTATCAAAGAAACTTAGTTGCACTTCATAATTTATGAAGATAACTCAAAAGGATTGAGAAATCTTTATTCAAATTTGTGTCTATGGTTAGGTAGGGAGAGGGTGTTGAAATTAATTCCTTGGAATTATCGATCCATTATCAACGAGATCTTGGATCTTATCTTTGAGATTTCGACAAGCCACAATCTTATGATCATTCACTTGATGATTCTCACAAAATTCTTCTACCTTGTAACTTTTTGGCAAAGGGTTCAGAGGTGATCTTGCTTCCATGGACTTCAAGTAATTAGCTTTAATGGCTTCTCAAAAGATGAGAGTTATTGGCATTACAAGGTTGGTGTATTCCTTTTCTTGTTTGCTTATATTTGAGACTTCATTTTCATGAGTTGATTTCTTGTAGTTGGGACTCTCAGTTTCATTCTCAAGTTGTCCTGATTGAATCAAATCTTTGACTTTTGTTCCAGTCATAATGAGCGCCTAAAACTTTGGCAAGTATTATGTTTGAAGTTGAGATTGATAGACTGGAAGAAGATTCTTGATGATAATGTCAACATGTTCTTATTTAGAAAGGCGATTGATCATTTGTACGACTTTTGCTCTCCACCTCGTAAGGAACGATGAGAAGGATCCATTGCTCTTTTGTTTGGTTGTCTCCAAGTTGTGTCTTGTAACATCGACTTCGATGTTGTAGTGGTATTAAGTATTTTGCAAATATCTTAATAAATATATGAATCAAGAGGATTAACTCAATGGATCTTAATAACGTATTAAAATATCCCAAACATTGTATTAAGTATCTCAAAACATGTCAAATATCAAATTGAAAAAAAAAAGAATAAGAGAAATCAAAATAATGAGTTTTATGCATGAGTGCGTGTTGTGTGTTTTGTGCCCTCAACGGCTTTGAAAAGATTGTCGAGTCTTTGGCCAAAAATTAGAAGGTGGTTGTTTAGCAGTAAAATAACAGAAGGTGGGCACTTAGTGCCAAAAGAAAGGTAGATGCTAATTGAAATAAGGCTAAAAGCATACCTAGCTTAATTGACGGCTACTGTAGAGCTTCAGCTTGACTTGATGTTAAAGGAATACTCTAAAAGCTTAGGGATGCCTAAAACTAGAGCCTCATTGAGAGAATATTGATTATTTGAGAGAATTTTTGTATGCCTTTTGAGAGTAGGAAAACTTGTCCTTCAAATGGTGAAAAGGGGTTTCTTTATAGATTGAAAATCAGAATTTCGGCACAAATTGACGTACGCAATGCTTTTGGTGGTGCGTGGCTGGGTAAGGAGCGGCGCGTGGCAGCACATAAATTGGCGTGTGGTGGCGTATGTTGTGACGTGTGGCAGTGTTGGGGGTGGTGCAGGTCTGGTGCCATGTGGTGCACGTGTTTGGCACTTTTGTTTTTTTCCCGTTCAAATTGTTTTTTTAGCTATTCATTAGCTTTTTGAACTTTTCTGACTACATATTCGTGATCAATTCATTTTTCGGATATTTCAAGTACTATATTGATATATTTCCAAGAACAAATGAAAATAATTCACAATAAGGAAAATTAGGTTCTGTGGCACCCATAAAAATGATTTGTCAATTTGACACCCTAAACGAAGGAATTTGGCCATCAAATGCGACAAGCCTATAGCCCCTATCGCATGTTTGAAAGTTGCCTATCTTGGAATTCCCTTTCCGAAAAGCTTTTCTTGGCCTCAAACAAAGATTGTATGTAAAAGATAGCTAAAATTTGAGTATTCACACCATATACATTTTCAGATGTGTTTTAGGGCAAGTGGTCCATCAAATTTGCCTATATTGGGTATCTTGAACTTGGTTGGTAGTCTAGCACTGGGAAACAAAGATAATGAGTCCATTTTAATGACTTCCTTATTAGTTTTAGAGTTGTGATGGTCCTCTCTAACAGTTTCAGTCTTGTATTTTTTGTGATGTAGACTCGATAACATAAACTGGTTCTTTTGCTTGAACAGGGCTCAAATCCAATGGGCTAACTGGTTTATTAGAGCTTTGGGCTTATTTAGTCATGGTCTCTTTACCCTTGCCCCTAATGTGAGTTCTAACTAGGGCTGTAAACGAACCGAATCGAACCGAACAGTAATAGGTTCGGTTCGAGTTTGTTTAGGTATTCGTTGTGTTCGAATTCGACTTGAACATAAATTACAAGTTCGAATTTGATTCGGCAACTATTCGAGAATATTCACGAACATTTCAATTATTATTCGATTCAAATATTTGAATTATAGTTCGTTTAACCAAAAAATTGTCGCAAATGAATTGTTTTTAAACATTAGAACCCAACTATTTTAACATATTAAATTTAAAATTACAAGTTTAAAACAATAATTTACATTAATCCAATAGTTAACCCACACTAATTTCTTCGAGCATTTGCAAAAAAAAAAAAAAAAAACAGAATCTTGTGTGGAGGATACTTTTGGAGTAGACATCCTAAATGAACAATAACTAATGTGCAAATCATAAAAATGACCAAACAAACATCATATCAAAACTGAAAAAAAATCAACACAATAGTTAATGTGCCAATCATCATATAATAATGCAGAAGTTTTACAAAATACCAATAACATTTACTGGTTTCCATACATGCCAATGAGAGAAGTAATGTTTCTCACTTTTATTCTTCCTTAATCATTGGAAATATATGGCTATTGTCCATCAATCACTTTCCTTTTTTTACTATTTATTGTGCATATTGACATATAATTTTTTACTTCAAAAAATAAGTATATGTGTTTGTCTATAACAAAGGACCTAAAGGCACATTGAGATGCAAATGGCTAAAACATGAATCAATATCTAAACCATCATTGTTACAACAGCCGTTCAGCCTATGTAAATACAGAAACTAGGTAAAGAATTTAAGAGGATATTGAAACATGCAATTACCAAAGGTACAAACCAATATCCAAACATGTAGAAAAAAATTCAAATCAGCAACTCCACTTCTCAGAAAATGCAGCATAACCAGCAAAAATAAAAAGAATCAAAGAGTGGTTCATTATCAACTCTTAAATTCAATAACTTTATCAAAACAAAGCAAAGTCAATAAACTGCTGAAGTCTAATTTAATATACAACAATGAGGTTGGCACTCACAGAAAGAGAATGATAAGAAGCAAATCTTAATGTTCTTAGCCTCCAAGACACAGTTGGCATGCACTTCCAGATCTCGGATATGTTTGAAGGTGAATTTCAAGACACTAAACCAAATATGGATAAAAAACTTTAAAAAAAAAAACACAATCAAATAAAAATTTGATTAACCTCAATCAAAATAAATAATTCAAATAAAAAATCAAATCATTTCAAAAAAAATAATAACGTAATTGAAGGTTATCTGTCAGATCCAATTACAGCATTAAATCAGCAAAATTAGAAACAATAAAATTGAAAAATCATCGAAAAGGAAGAGAATATGAAGACATCAATTTTCTGGCTAAGATGTTTCATCAAAGTAATGGTCGTCAATCTCCACCGCAATTGAATATATCATCCGATTCCTAAGTCCATTTGTTGTCCTGCGTTTGATTTCCATTCGACTTTACCAAAGCAATTGTTCATCAAAAATGAAAATTATGAACCACAAAAACCCTATTCATCGTAATGGCAAATGCTCATTCATAAAGAAAACTTTATTAATCAAAATATGAAGATGAAAGAAGAAGAAGGGCTAGGTTTCGGCGACAGGCGAGCACTTGAGGGAAACAATTGTTAATAAATGAATCTGAAACTAAAACATTGAAGAGTGAACTTACCTAAAGGCAACTAACGACTGAAGGGCTAGGGTCTGGCGATAGGTAAGCACTTGAGGGAGAAGAAAATGGTGGTGCGACGTAAGTGGGGGCAGAATATGCGTCATTCGTTACGTTTCAAATTCAAGGGATTACTGAAAAGATGCAGCTCTTGCTCCGACGGATGGAGGTCTAGTCGCTGGAGGTGGTGGTCTCTGGCATTACCGCTGTTTTAGGGTGGAGGTCTGGTCTTACCGCCATTGGAGGAAGGTGGACCAGTTGTGACACCCCAAACCTTAACCTATGTCGTTCCGACGTCATTACATGCATTTCTAATGAAAATCCATTATCATTTGATATGAAATATCACATGAACATGAATTATATGTTTTGAATATGATAATATATGATTTTAATAAGAGTTATAAGCTATGTTATAGGCTCGTTTGCCGTCGAAAGACACAAACAGAGCTAATTAGGGTTTTTGGACCCGCGCGATCGAAAAATGCCGGAATCGCATAAAATATGAACCAAATGTAACATCCTCTCTTATACCTTACGTTATAAAACATGTCATATTTTTTTTATAGATGTGTTTTCTTCTAATTCACACGTTAACCTATTCCAATTCAAATAATACACAACATATATCAAACATAAACCAAACATCAAACACACAATATTATAATTCCTTATTTACATGTTACTATGCTTATTATCCCAAAACTTAATAAACATATATATACATGCCAAAACATAAAAGTAATGCTATACAGAAATAGCATTAAACAAAATTCTATATGCAACTGGCACAGATAATGTGACGTGAGGGAGAGAGGCCTAGGCTTCAGCTGTACCGACCTGAGCAAAAGACTAGTGAAGTCTCAGTAGTTCACTCAAACAACAGACCTGAAAACATAATATGCATTTATGTGTGAGTCGAAAAAATCAGTAAGTGCTAAACAAAGCACATATAACAAATAAGGCAAATAATCAAAACATATCAATATCAATCATTTTCAGGTCATTTATAGCATTTATATAACAGCTATAATATTCCATACATAATGACATGTCATTGCTTAATAATTGGTTGTGATTTATCGACCACGAGTTACCCCGGGAATTTCACGACATAATAATAACCATATACTGGCCAGCAATCATATAAGACCGGAATCATACCATCGTTCTTGACCGGAATAACATCATCGGTCCATATCATATAGGGATCCGCAGATCAACCTTTCATAATCATATGCAGTATACCATGATCATTCTGCATTGTATAGGACCCGCAGGTCTTTCTATACCATATTAGCCCGATCGGCTTTTCCGTCAATTCATAGAAGAAACCGTAGTTTCAACACTCGTGAAATTTTGTACAAGTGGTAACGATAATCACAACCACCTTATTTAATCCTGTGAACATATGCTTGTAATTCATATATATATCATATTGTCATTCTTACATATTCATATACTTGTAATAGCCATATGACCAGGTTTTATCACTGGTAACAAAATCATGATATAATGTATATATATATCATTTGATCCAGATCATAATATCACATTTTCATATAGTCACATAACCGGATTGCATTACCGGTGTCAACATCATGGTATAACATATATCAAATAATCCAGATCATATAACTCAACTGGTTGGATTTCAGTATCGACTCAGGAACCACAAACATAACAATTCATATATCACATATATTCAATTGACCGGGCTTCAGTACTGGTCCAAATAATATATCAGAAGTCATATAATAACAATTCATACCTTATAGGTGTTCAAATCTCAATCCCAGTCTTTATATCACTATATAGCATATTTAGCAATAACACAGAATTCATATTAAACACATATAAGTAAGTGTCTTAGCACTTACCTTACTACTGTGTGCTCGGGTGGCCCTCGGGTTCCTTACCCCGTGCCGCTCGAGAACTCGATGCGCCTATAATGCATAACATAGCAATGATGTTCAATTAATCAAATTCAGGAATCCATATATGCTATGATGCATGATTTCATATTCAATATCTATATTATCTTAAATTAAAATAATTCACAAAATTCCAATTTCAAACTTATTTTATAACATACTTAAACATATTATAAATATCAATTTTTCATATAATAATTATAATTAAGAGTAATTATAATTATTGAAACCAATTCCAAGTTTATATAAACCATATAAATAATTAAATCCAATTTCATATTTAAATTCTTTAGCTAAACACTTTAAATCTGAATTTTCAACCTTAAAACAATCTCAAAATAAATTTCTGACGTCAAAAACGGATTTGGGACGTCGAAATTAGGCTGGAAGGGCTAAAACATAATTTATAAAAGTTCCCGGGTCAAAAGTGCAATTATTAAAAATTAAGGGACTAAAATGCAATTTGCCAAAATTATCAAATTCTGCCCAGAAGGGCAATTTTGCACTATTCCAGAAACTACAGGGGCTAATTTAAATTGCTGGATTAAATTGAAAACTGTACAAAAATCAATCTGAAGGACTTAAATGCATAAATAATTTAAGTTCAGGGGTGAAAACAAAGTTATACCGAAATCCAGGCACCAAAACGGCAATTTTCCTTAAAACGCAGCCCTCTGCGCGTTTCACCCGCACGTCCCGCAGGGATCAAAACGCAGAATCTGCGTGCGTTTTGATCTCGCCCGCAGTTCCCTCGCCTGCGCTTCCGGCTGGCTCCAAAACGCACGCCTACTGTGCCGTTTTGGGTCGCCTTCTACACCCACGACAGAAACCACTCCAGTAGCTTCCTCTGTTTTTCCCGATAACAAATTCTGGCCGAAACTCGCCTTTCCAACCAATTTCCCGGCCAAAGCTCAACGTTAAACTCTAGCCCAACATTCCTACAACCTCTCCCAATAGGATTAAACCTTCCATGCACACTAATTTCTCCCTATTTTCTCTATTTTCCTCACTGATCACGATAATCCCCTGTTTTCAATAATCTTCTATTTCCTCTCTTTTCCAGCTAACCCGATGGCCCCCTAACCCTTCTAAACTATTCCTCACTTTCCTCAGACACCAAGGAACATAACCCAGTAACAAATTTGGCTGTTCTTTCCCTTTTTCTTTCTGGTTTCTCTCTTTCTTTCTTTCTCTCATTTCTGCCTAGGTTTTGATTTTCTTTCTATTCGTTTCTGTTCAGTCACCAAACCCTCTCGTTATATCTCTTTAACTTAACCTCCACATCATGATAAAAGTCCAAAATATAAACATAACACCTCCTCCTTGCTTGAATGATTAAAATTAACATTAACTTAATTTACCCTTACTTAAGGGTTTTTCTTAAGAAAACCTAAAACCAACCTATACAAACCAGCCTAAAACCTCAATCACATCTGGATTTCAGTACATTTTTAAGGTCAAAATAATTAAAATGACAAGTGGTTAAAATTTCATCGAAATCGGAATTCGAAAACAAGTCGTCGTTCGGTCGGTGCCCTAAACCGACTCCGAAGCTCGACGTTTTTCGCGGAACCGAAACCGTACGACGTCGTCGTATAATTTTGTTTCCAAAACTCTTTAAATCATATTCAAAATTATATCAAAAAATTTCCAAGTCAAAAGCTTTATATTTTACGCGATTTCGGCATTTTCCGATCGCACGGGTTTGAAAACCCTAATTAGCTCCGTTTGTGCCTTTCAACGGAAAACGAGCCTATAACTCAAATTTTTTCTCTTATTTAAAACATTTATCATCAAATGTAATTCATATAAATCATAATTAACTTATTAATCAAATCAAACTATAATGCATTTTAAATGAAAATGCATGAAATGACGTCGGTTTGACGTAAGGTTTGGGTTTGAGGTGTCACACCAAATGAATTTGGTATTTTGATATTTGTTTATTAGCAATTTTTAAAGAGTTTTGGAATCCTAATTTTACGACGACATCGTACGGTTTTGGTTTCGCAAAAATCGTCGAGGTTACGAACTAGGTTTAGGGTACCGATCGAACCGCGGCCAATTTTCGGATTCCGATTTTTACGAAACTTCAGACACGTGTTCTACGTATTATTTTGACACTAAAAAAAGTTTTAAGTAGGTGTTGGCATGAATTAGAGGCTGGAATTTGAGTTTAGAAGATTGGAAGAAAGTGAATTAAGGAAACCTAATGACTAAGTTAAGTCTTAAGGAAAAATTGGATATATTTATACAAATATAACTCAAGTAGCTGCTGGAACACTTGGATAAGTGTAACATGAGTTGGAGAGGTAGAAAAGAGGGGCTGGAACAGAAGGGAATGGGTGTTACACGTTGGGAAAGAGAGGAAGAAGAGAAAAAAGAGAAAAGAAAAGAGAAAGAAAGAAAGAAGAGAGAAAAGAGGGAAATCTTTGCAAAAACTTCAATCCAATTGTTTTAAAATATTCCTAGGATGTTTATGAAGTGAATTGAAGTGTTAGATTGGAAAGATAATGGCTGAAAATTGTTGGAAAAGAGGAAAAAAAATTCTAGGTTAAAATCTGGGTTTATAGGCAGTTTTGAGGTTGCTACTTTGGAGGGTTATATCTTCCAAATGGTAAAGCATGAGTGAATTTGGGCTATATGGGATGATAGAGGGTATGTTGGTGTAGAGATTGGTTATTTTAGTTTTCTGGAAAACCACCGGAGGTGGCCGGAAAAGTGGCTGGAAGTTGGGTTGAGAGATAGGCAAAATCTGGGTTCTGGAAAACAGTGTTGAGGAGCCAACTTTAGTGACTTGTATCTTTTGATCTAGAGGGTTTTTGGGAATTTGGCTCTGATGGTTAAATAGAGGTGTGTAGAGGAAGAGAACGGTGGTCGTAGCTCGCTAGAAAGCCACCGGAGGAGGACGTACAGTCATCAGGAAGTAGGCTTGAGAGATTGATTTTCTGGGCAGAGCTGCAGAAGACAGGCGGCTGGGCAGGCCCCAAAACGGCACTAGCTGCGTGCATTTTGGGTACCAGACGCGCACAGGCGCAAGGCAAGCAGGGGGGCTGCGGGTTGGCCAAAACGACGCCGTTTTGGTGAATTCTGTTTTTGGTGCCTGATTTTGGAGCATCGAGTCTCGAGCAGGACGGGGTGAATTACCTGAGACCCAACCGAGCTTACAGCAGTACGTTAAGTGCTAAACCCACATACTTATATGTTTGATTTGGACTTTGTGAATTTGCCAAGTATGCTATATTGAACTGTTTGGACCAGTACTGAAGCCCGGTCATCTGTGATATATGAGATTGTCCTTATATGCTATAATTGAACTGTTTGGACCGGTATTGAAGCCCGGTCATCTGTGATATATAAGATTGTTAATATATGCTATTATTGAACTGTTTGGACCGGTACTGAAGTTCGGTCAATTGGAAATATCTGATATATGAATTGTGATGTTTGTGGTTCCTGAGTCGGTACTGAAACCCGACCAGTTGAGTTATTTGATCTGATTATAGAGATATATGTGTTGTCTTAACCGGTAATGAAGCCCGGTCATATGTGAAGCATGACGTTATAAAATGTACATTTTATAAATGCATTTCCACAGGACTTAAATATGGCCGTTGTGATTATCGTAGCCAGTGTTTGCAGATTTCACGAGGGAAACCTACGGTTTCTATATGATTTGACGGAAAGGCCTACGGGTCCTATTTAATATAGAAAGTCCTATGGGTCCTATATGTTACAGAGAGACCTACGGGTCCTATACGATGCAGAATGATCTAGTGAATACTGCATAATAAAGGTTGATCTATGAATCCCTTTTGACCGATGATATTCCGGTCTTACAAGTTTGCTAGCCAGCTATGGTTACTTATATGCCGTGAAATTCCCGGGGCAACACTTGGTCGATAAATCACAACTAAAGAAAAAGGAAAGACATGTCATTATGCATTTTATGATATTGCTATGCTATGAGATGATGAATATGATTTGAAATCATGTTATTTATGATAAGTTATATTAACCTGAACTATGTTCTGGAATTGTAATATTTCGCTAAGTTATAATAAACCAAATTACGTGTTTGGTTTATATGATGTGGTTTACACTTGTATATGATCATGTTTTGACTAATATTTGGAAATATAAGGTAATACAGATTATAATATCTGTGACTTATGGATAAGAGGAATTTTATGAAATATGTTGCCTAGGACAGGTTCTGTTTAATATTTTGAATTATGAATTATTGATTTATTTATATTGTATAGTTTGCACTTACTGAGTTCGCAACTCATTAAATTGCTTTTACATGATTCCATGTTTTCTTTGGGGTAACTGACAGCGTCAGTTCCATCATCTTTCCTCAAGGTCGGTCAGCTGAAGTTTAGGATCTCTCTCTCTTGAATTTCATTATTTGTATCATCTTATCATGTAGATTTATGTTATATGGCTTGCAAGTTGTTAATAAGACTTATGGTTAATGAACTAAAGATATAGTAAAGAATGTATGGCATGTCACATGCATGATAGTTTGCATTGTATTGCATGTAGAGTTTTAATTTGTTAATACACATACGAGTTCGGTGTTTACCTGTGGATTCTTAAAGCATAGATGTTCTTATGTTACATGTTAAGAATGTAAAAAAAATGGCATGTTTTATGACATAAGGATTATAGGTTAGGTTGTTACACCAGTTGCTGAATTAGAGAAACAATGGTGGGTGATGTGTGGTGCGGCTGTTTGTGGTGGAAAATTAGGGTTAGTATAATTTTTTTGTATATATATATATATATATATATATATATATATATATATATATATATATATAACGACACTGTTTTGAGGGTGGTCAAAAAACAGTTTGTGAATAGTTATATTCGATTCGATTTCGGTTCATGAAATATTCGAACTCAAAAATTGGACTCGAATTCAGTTCGTGTAAATTTCAAATACGAACCGAATCGAATTTTTTGCGAATTGAACGCCGAATGAATCTCGAACTATTTGGTTCATTTACAGCCCTAGTTCTAACCAATTTTCTAGAAATATCTTTAATCAGACTAGCTTTTTGGGCGACTAGAGCTTCAGTTATCTTTGCATCTATTCTTGGATTAGTTTCCTTAGCTTGTTCTTTCAATAGGGCTATGATCTCTTCAGTTGAGGCCATTTTTTTATTTGATGATGGTAGTGTTGGTACCTGGATAAGGTAAGGGTAAAAGGATTAGGATATGCATAAAGAAAAGGTATATGTCTATGGAGTAAGGGTATATAGGTAAGACACTATGTAGGGTAGTATGTGGGGGTATAATAAGACACTGTATAAGTAAGACACTATGTAAGTAGGACACTGTGTAGGTAGAAGGATTAAGTCTTGTGCAAAGGTTGAGAATATATATGGGATAATGTGTAAGACAATATGTAATGTAAGTACATGGGACTAGTGGGATACTGTATTTAGAATTTTGACTTCTCGACTTTCGGTAGGTCTAAAGTTTTAAACTTAAAGGTCTTTTTTGAAAACTTCTTAAAAACAGGTAAGGAACCTATCCTAATAGTCTTTTAAAACTTTTTCAAAACACTTAAGGAACCTATCCTAAAGGTCTCTTTAAAACTTCTTAAAACAGGTAATAACGTTTAATTGTTTTGTGGTTTAAAGGTTCAATATGAATGCACAAACATCACACCAAAATTTATTTTAATGGTATGTAGTTAATGCAATTATAAGGTTCATACAACCTAAATGAAGGTTCTATAACCACAAAATGGAAAATTAAAGGTTTGATAAGCGTACCTATGACCTCGAGTAAGGATATACCTCGTCACATGTAAAACAAAGAGTTTCACATGGGTCTAGCAGTACTACTTACTAGTCACATTTGAAAGGATCAAATGTGTACCATTTAAGAAAAGATTATAAGTGAGGTTCGGTCGTGGGGTGAACACTGTCCCTCGATACACTAAAAAAAAAGCTATTGATGAGCACTACTTGTTATCCGATAGAAGATTTGGACAGATAGAGAAGAAAACATTTTTAAAAGAATTTTATATGATATAGAGGAATGAATCCTCAAAAGTGCACATAAATGCAACAAGTAATACAAATAAAATATTCCTAAGGAAGGAATATTTATTCAGTTCAAGTACTTGCAAAACAAATTTAAAGTTAATGTGCTCTTAAAGAAAGACACATCCAAAACAGTGCAATTGTAACATCCCTAACCAAATTAGGCGTCAAGCATGACGATATTATTATTAACATAAAGTGAATTTTACGTAACTTATCACATAAGCATAATTTTAAATCGGAGTTTCTTATTTATTAAGAAATTAATGATTTAAATATGTTATTGAATTAAATAAAGAATATGAATAAGTTAAGTTTTAGGCTTGTTTATAGTCGGTCAACGTAAACGAGGCCTGTTTAACGTAAACGAGGCCTGTTTAGGGTTTTGCTCGCGCGACCAATAAAATGTTGGAACGCGGAAAATTTAAAAGAAATGAATTTGGAATTTTATGTTTTGGACATTTGAATAAATATTAATTGTTTTGGAACCCTAAAAATATGACAATGTCGTACGGTTTTGGCTCCACTGGCATCGTCGAGGTTCCGGAGTCGGTTTCGGGCGCCGACCGAGCCGTGAATATTTTTCGAACCCAATTTTTCAGAAACATTAAACTTTGTTTTTAATTATTATTTTGAGATTAAAAAAGAAAGAAAAAGGAATTAAAGTGTTGGTTTTGGGCTGGAAATAAAAAGGGAAAAGGAGGAGAATAAGTTAAAGTAGGTTTAGGATATTTTGAATAGTTTAAGTGGAAATAAAGTAGAGGTGGAAAGATTATTGTTGGGGTTTGTTCCAAGAGTCATCAGGGGATACATGAAGAGGTGAAGAGGTGGAAAAGGGTAGGAAAACAGTAGCTTCGAAGCCAAACCAGAAAAGAGAAGAAAATCGAGAGAAAAGAAAGAAAAGAGAAAGAAAAGAGGGAAAAAGAAAATAAAGCTTGGGTTTATGGCTTCTATGTAATCTTAAGATGTATTAGAGAAGATTAGGATTGATAGAGAAGGAGAAGAAAGGCTGGAAACAGAATGAATTGAAGAAAACATTAAGGAAGCAAAACCAAAATTTGTGAAAAACAGCGATCGGGAAGGGGGAAAGAGGAGAAAAATAAGAAAATCTAGCGTGTATGGCTTGATTTGGGGCTGAGGGATCTGTACTGGGTGTTCCTCAGGAGAGATTGGTGGTTAGAAACGGCTGGAAATTCGCCAGAAAATCGTATAGAAGTTGGGTCCAGAAGCAGGAAAATCGGGCAAAAACCAGTGGCTAGAGGTTGAAGAAGATTAAAACGACAGCACAGAAAATCTCCTCCTAGGTACCTGAATTTGATAAAATTACAGTTTGACCCTTAAAATTTATAATTTAATGCAATTTAGTTCTTCTAGCAAAATTTTAATTATTTTCAATTTAGTCCTGCCTGATTTAATTTCTGAAAATTATAATTTGACCCCTGAAGTTTCTTCAGCATTGTAAATAGGTCCCTTCGGTTGAAATTAATTTAAAATAATTATATTTTAGCCCTTAAACTTCCTGTCGCATTACATTTTCACCCCCAGAAAGTTTGAAATGTTTCAATTTCACCCCTCCTTCCCAAATTAAGTTTTGGAAATTATATTTTGACCCCAAAACTTGCTGTCAGATTTCAATTAAGCCTAGAAAATTTTGAAAAACTATTCAATTGAGCTCTTTTTATTTTAAATTGAATTTATTTTTATTATTTGGACAAATCGGCTAATAAATTAAGTTTGATAATTATAATTATTGTTAAATATGATTAATATTTGAAAAATAAACTTTGATAATTAATTTTTATAGTGTTTTTAAGTGATTTTAATATAAAAAATATGTGATTTAAGTTAAAATCCAAAGGAAATAATATTATTTGGTCATGAAATTAAATTAATTAAAAAAGATAAATTTTTAATCATGGATCATAACATATGTGAATTACTTATACAACAATTTGAATATTTTCGCTATGTTATGCAATATAAGAACATTGAGTTCTAGAAGGGAACAAGGTAAACAACCCGAGACCCGACCTAGTTCACAGTTTTGAGGTAAGTGTAAATTTAATTATGGTATTGTTTGAAATAATTTGTTAGTAAATGACGAATTATTTTATAATATTTAATTTGTTTTGACCGGTACTGAAGTCCGGTCAACTGGTATTGAATATTGAAATTATAGGATAAATGAACCGTTTGTATCGGAATTAGAGCCGATCAACAGAATTGTTTGCTTTGTTTATCTGATAATTGAACTATTTGGATTAATATTGAACTCTGATCACTTGATTTGTGCGAAATTGAGAATATATGCTTATTAAACTATTTGGATCGGTACTGAAGTCCGGTCAATTGGTTTATTTTCTTTGAATTTATTATTATTGAACTGTTTGGACCGGTACTGAAGCCCGGTCATATGAATTTACTGAATATTGAAATATTATGATTTTAGTCATTGAGTCGGTATATTAATCCGACCAGCTGATTTATTGAGATTTCTATTGGATATATATATATATATATATA
>CANUEY010101631.1:0-59584 GCA_948099555.1 Croton setiger
TTTTTTTATTTATATTTTTTATAAAAAAATATCTCAATCTCTAAAAAATATTCTTATAATATATATTATATATATATATATATATATATATATATATATATATATATATATATATATATTTCTTTTAAAGAATAAATTAAAAGAATTGGAATTATAGGCTAAAAATGGTCAAAGAAAGCAAGGTGGAGAAGAGTCCCAAAAATGAGTTGTTTTTAGAATTTTAGGTAGGTAGTTGTGTGTCAATAACTACCTCAATGCTTTATGTGTCTTCAAGGAACCATTTCTATTATTTTGGTAATGTTGAAAATAAATCCATCAACTTTTCTTGTTGTGAATAACCAAATCTTTAATTGTTGAGGCTTAAGGAAGTGAGAGTGCTTACGATAAGAAAAAGTATATATATATATTATTTTTCATTTTTTGTTTGGATTAAGAGAAAAATTTGTACTTTTCATCCTTTTATTTCTTTCTTTTGTTCCATCTTCCTCTCAATTTGTAAGATATTTTCCTTCTTCAACTGTTCTCCTTTTCGTAGCAAAAAATTTTGTGTAGACTCTGCAGCACTGCAATATTACTAACTGTATTAAATAAATTCTAATGTGTTTATATGTATCAAAAAATATTATTTATTTAATTTTTAAAATTTTGTTCTATTTACTTTATACGAAATATGGAAAAATGTTATTTGTTAATTTTATCATTTTTCATGAGTTAATATTATTACTAATAGTGATATTTTAGATTAATGATTTTTCAATTTTCTAATGGCAAAATAAATAAATAATTTTCGTGGATAAATTATTAAATTAAATATATTTTAGTTATCATTAAATAGAAAATTAAAATAATTATTATAATTATTATTTTTTTAAATTTTAAATAGAAAATTAATTATTATAATTATTTTTTAAAAAAAATTGATAATTATTTTTTTTTATAATTTTTTGGAAGCCCCACGTTAAAAACTACGTATTCATACAAACGACGCCGTAAAAATCTCCTGAAGTCAGAGTAATAATATCGAACGATACGTGTAAGTGGTAGTTTCTGTAGCATTTAGTAACAAAAACGTCAAAATTAAAAAAAAAAAAAAAGTGAAAAGAAAAGAAAAGAAAAAGAAAGAAAGAAAGAAAAATAATCGAAAAAATATTAGAGAAGCTGCTGAGCAAATTAAGGAAGACAAATCATCTATCATTAGCTCACTACAGCAAATCATTTCATTTCCTTCTAGATAAATCCTAGTATATTTGGGTACTTTCCCAGAAACAAAAAACTCTTACAACGGCTAATTTATAATACCATCCATATTTGGTTTTGGTCTCAAGTCATCATCATCTTGATCATTCGTCACCCTTCTTAGATCCAAATTGAACTTCGAATCAATTACTCAATTTTTATTTCCCTTTTCTCTTCTTTTGACCTCATTCCATTTTTACTGGATTGTTATTCGAAGAAAGTGTCTTTCTTTTTTACTGTGAAGTGGGTTATGGAGTATAGATGGATTGCTGGGTTTGTTAAGTCAGTTTGAATTTAGTGATAGCCATGTCTGCAAATTCGGTTCAACACATGGTTCGTAATTGGTCAGGTAAGTTGCTTTTACATTGGTGTTTAGTTCTTGAGTTTTCTGCATGTGCTATTTTATTCGATATTCTGTTTTTTCTTTCTTTTTTTTTTATCTCAATTTTATTATGTTTCCACGTTTCTGATGCAAAGATTAGATGATTCTAGGTTCATGCATTGCATTTGGGATTTGCTGTGGATCTGCGGGATGAGATTGAGCCTTCCTGTAATTGTTGTTTAAAGGGTTTCGATTTCTCATCAGTGAACTTATTGTTCTTTCAGTCTTTATTCTGTTTCCAGTCAATGAACCCCGATATTGAAATATTTGGGATTTCTATTTTTTGACTGAATTTGTATTAGAAGTTTTGCTTTTGCAATTTAAAGTTGGCAAGTCAAAGTGATCAATTTTTTAAAATGATTACGTTGTAGTGTATTTAGTAATGGTTATTATGAATTCCCTATGATATTTTTTAAAGTCATGAGTTTGTTCTGGATTTCATTCTCAAGTAATTGAAATGCTTGGAAGTGTTATGACTTTTGGCTTTTGTTCGGTCGGGTTCATTGGATTCCATATATTGCATTTTGTTAATTGCAGCATTATCTTGGAGATAAATAGAAGAGAGAAAATGAGGATGAGGAACAAATACAGGAAACCAACTACTTTCCGTTGCAATGCAGGATACCGATGTTCCATGTCTGCCTTGGTGTGGAGCTTGGTGGGATTGCTACTTTTCCTTAACTTATATTCCCTTGTTAACCACAATGGTGGAAAGAGTGGAGAGATTCAATTTCGTGCAAGCCATAAACCTCTCATCCGTGAACTTGAAGAGGTGGAGGAGGAGAACATCCAAATTCCCCCACCAAGGGGTAAAAGATCTCCACGTGCTGCAAAACGAAGACCTAAGAAGACAACCACACTGATTGATGAGTTTCTTGATGAAAATTCTCAACTTAGGCACACATTCTTTCCTGATATGAAAAATGCAGTAGATCCTATGAGTGATTCTGGTAATGATAGTCTCTACTACTATCCTGGTAGAATTTGGTTAGATACTGAAGGAAATCCCATACAAGCTCATGGAGGAGGTATTTTGTATGATGAGATAACCAAGACCTACTACTGGTATGGAGAGTATAAAGATGGACCTACTTACCATTCGCACAAGAAAGGAGCAGCTCGGGTAAGTTAGCTCATTACAATTATTTGATAATCAGTTTTAGCTAGGTTTTCAGTATCATTGCATATTCCTCCCTTCAAATACTGTGCGCGGGTTACATGTAGAGTTCCTGTTCTTTTTTACTTTTTTTTTTTTTTTTGCATGTGCTGAGATGATCCAAATAATGCTTGTCAATAGTATTTCATTTTAATGTTTTATTCATTGTTTGGAAGCTTGAATTTGGAAGAAATGGTCTTTTAGACTGATCAATAAAATTTATATCATATCTAGATATGAAAACTCTTTACCACCCTAATTTTGGATAAGTTAGTTTTATGTTTGGTCATTACTCCTTGGAGACCTGAGGTCGAACTGGTAATACTAAAAACTTTGGTGTGACTTTTCTTCTAGACTTCTGAATTGGTTTTTGATCTATTTATGTGGTTTACAAAATCATGCACAATGCACCTGGAGTGGGGGGTTTTAGTAGATGCTACGCAAGTGAACCTTGTTCTCCCTTATACTGGGTTTCTTACAATTATCTTAAGATTCATTATGATTTCGAAACTATTATCACTGTTATCAACATTTTGCAATATTAGATTTATCTCAAACAAGGTCATGTTGAGCATGTTGTTTGACTACATAGATGAATATTTTTTAGAATTGGGATCTAACTTGGAGCTGAAAATTACCAAAATATCTGTGTTGATACAGCCTCAAAGCATTTGTTTATTGTCTACTGCCAAGTCCTCTATTACCTTTTGAACTAACTAGTCTAAGCCTAAGAAAGATGCTCATTAGTCATTACTAGATCTTCTTAGTTCTCTAACTACGCGTGTACTAGAATTCTGGTTATCTAATTGATTGCACAAATTTTCTTCTACAGATACACAACATAATTTTGATCACATACTTACCTTCTTATTTCCATAACTAAGATGCTTAACTAATTTGTGCAATGGCTTATGTTCTTGGGACATCATGGTTTGCATATTATGTCAAATCTTTGGAATGTGCAATACCAATCCATTCTTACTATTCTAATTCCAGAACTCTCTGCTGGTGATCACTCTTAGAGACCAAGGTCCAACTGAAATTGGTTGAACTTTTGGAAGAACTATGTGTACTGATTGTTCTCAACATGAGTATGCCAGTTTGTTTCAGTTTGGCTTCATGAAGGAGGGCATGTGCTCTTTTGATGAGTTTCAGTGGTCCTATGCTTATTGTCAGAACCAGGCAATGTTACGTCTATGGATGGGGATTGCTGACTGGTAGTTGAGTGGGTGATTTTCTATTAAATTTCCCCAATTTGTTTGCCTGTCATCTAAAATTGAGTCTGATTCTGATTGGATAACTTCAAGTAATGATTTGGAACAATTAACTTCTATTAACTTAGTGAGCAATTGAGTTATTTGAATAGAAATGAGTTTAGTCATATAGAGCATGACCAGAAGAGTAATGCTTTACTGTCAATCTGCAATGATGTTGATGGATACTTTTGTCCTACATGAAGCATGTAAAATCATAATGTCAGTTACACCCACATTAATTTAGTTAGTAACCTAGTCATTATTTTCTATACACTATACAGTAACCTTTGCACTAGCTCATCTGTCCTCCAAAGAGCCTTACTTAGCATTCTTGGAACTGCACCATGAATTAAAGAAAGAAAAAAAAGCCATATACTATTTCACAGAGACCACACTATGTTTTCTTCAATCCAATATATGACTTAAAGCAAGTGCTTTATCTTCTTATATCTTTGCTTAAGATGTAAACTGTTAGGGACAACTTATTTATGAGCTTTTGTTTACTACTAGTGTAAACTTTAAGACTAAGTGATATGATTCAAAAGTTTTTATAAGTACTTTAGATGTTGAATTGCACTTATATTATGTAATTGAACTTCTAAACAAGGGGCTATGCAATTTCCCATAGGGGCTTCTCACTGTCAGAATGCATGCCTTTAAATCATGTAGCTTTACATTATCAACATTTTCCATTTTGCGATTTATGCATATTTGCTTATTTTTCATTTATGATAATTATATGGAATCTAAAACTGACACACTTATCTGAAATAATTTTGGTTCTATAGAAGGGTTAGTAATAGTATTTTATTAACACAAGGTGCCCTGCAAAATCATTAGACATTAATAAATATTTAAATTCATGGACTTGTCATTTATATATGTTTAAAAAGATGAAGAGATGTATGTTTTTAAAAAATTTCAAATATGGTATTTTATTCTTTAGTATGGATCTCTCTTGAATTTCATAAATACTCCTGCCAAAATTTAGGTCACACTTTCTTTGTTGGGTGTCCAAAAAGAAGAGTCCCATTTCTATGATTAGATATGGACAGTATATAAGTATCTAGTTGTATTCTTAAATAAATGATATTAGTAATTAATGTTTACTATTTTCCCTATATATGTTGAGATATTCAAGTCATTTGTAAGGGGTATAACATGGAAAAATAGAGAAAGAAAAGACACATTTAGCTACTTTAACTTAAACCTTGTGAAAATGAATTGGGACTACAATTTTGGAACAGATGGAATATTATTTTGCAGTTACAATGCCATAAAATTATTTTTAAGCTTAAAGTATCACACTGAACAATTTTTTTTTTTTGCCTTGCGCATCATGGAAGTGTATGGTGCTGGTGCCTGCAGTCATGCTTTTTTGATAAATTCCATGAAATGTTCATGAATGAATAATCCGTCTGTTAAGAAGGAAATGCATTTAGCCTACATATAAGTTACATTATTTCCTTCATTTCATGGCTTTTACCTTTCATGTTTTTTTAACTGGATAAGCCTTCATGCCCTCTTTCCTTCAGCAAACATAGATCTTTTTCCTTTGCTGTCATTTCTTAAATTGGTCCTAAGGATCATTCTTGTAATTAGTGCTTGTAATGTTTATCTTGACATATCCATAGACTGCTTATAAACTTTTGTTGAGTTCTCAAATGATTTCTAATGTGTTATTTTGCAATGCCATTTTTATCATTTTATCCAGATGTCTCTGAATAATGGTACTGTTTTAATTCTAAAAAAATCTGCTTTAATCCCTTTTTACTTGAAAATTCTCTTTTCTGTTTTTTTTCCTTTTTTGCTTAATAAATTCTAATTTATCAAAATATTTTTAGGCCCAAAATTATGACATTAAATAGTTGTGGCTATCTTTGAACTGTCTTAATCTGAAAAAGTATTATGAGATACTTGTGCAGTTGTGCTGTCATTTTCTATAGGTGCTTGTACCACATGACTGGTATTCACCTAAAGATCAAGAGTGAGAGGGTAAATAAGCTCTTCTATCAAATTAATGTTATTTTAGTATTGCACTTGTTATGCCGTATTTTAAGCAATTCACATGAATGGATGTCAAACACATCTTTAGCATGAAGGTATCAGGTTTGTCATGCAATATAGCTTCTGTCTTATGATTAACTTGCTACCATTGGCTGGCTCCAGTTTCTTGTCATTTTTTTTTTCCTTAGATGTCTAGTTATTAGCTTTCTATCCTTAAATTATCTTGCACATATCTTCTATCGCTTAGTGTCTTTGTGCACTCTGTCATTCAGGTTGACATCATAGGAGTCGGCTGTTATTCTTCCAAAGACCTCTGGACGTGGAAAAATGAGGGTATCGTACTGGCAGGAGAAGAGACAAATGAAACTCATGACCTCCATAAATCTAATGTGCTTGAGAGGCCAAAAGTCATCTACAATGATAAGACAGGAAAATATGTGATGTGGATGCATATTGATGATGTAAACTATACGAAAGCTGCAGTCGGTGTTGCCATCAGTGATTATCCGACCGGTCCTTTCGACTACCTCTACAGCAAACGGCCCCACGGATTTGAAAGCAGAGATATGACGATCTTCAAAGATGACGATGGGGTGGCATATGTTGTATATTCTTCTGAGGAGAATAGTGAGCTTCACATTGGACCGCTGACAGATGATTATCTTGATGTCAAAAATGTTATGAGAAGGATTCTTGTTGGACAACATAGGGAAGCACCAGCCTTATTTAAGCATCAGGGAACTTACTACATGATCACATCAGGGTGCACCGGCTGGGCACCAAATGAAGCCTTAGCCCATGCAGCTGAATTGATCATGGGGCCATGGGAAACTATGGGAAACCCATGCATCGGGGGGAGCAAAATATCTCGACTCACCACATTTTTTGCACAAAGCACATTCGTTCTTCCAATACCTGGGCTACCAGGGTCATTTATTTTTATGGCAGATCGGTGGAATCATGCTGATTTGAGGGACTCGAGATATGTATGGTTACCTTTGATAGTTGGAGGACCTGCCGATCGGCCACTCGAGTTTAGTTTTGGATTCCCAGTATGGTCAAGAGTATCAATTTACTGGCATAGAAAGTGGAAACTTCCTTCTGTTGAAAGGAGTTAAGATATTAGTTAGTGTAACATATAAGAATACCTTTTAATTATTCTCACTGTTGTCATTTTGATTGCCCCTATATCTGAAAAGAGCTGTTTTGTGGGCAAAAAAAAAGGCACTCAGGACCTCACTTGACAGAGTTACAATTGTGTGTACGCATATACTGATCTGTGTTTGTGCAAAGGGTATGTTTTGGAAATTTGGAATGTTTGATTAAGCCTGTACGTTTGATGTTACTGTAATAAAACTGAATGCTAAACGGAAAAAAGATATAGGAAAAGAACAGATAAAGAGATACGTTTCCAACTTCTCCTTTCACTTGTTCTATTGCTAATCCTTATTTTATTATGTCAATGATCATCTCATCTTTGTTAATAATTATTGAAAATTTCCAAATTCCCTTTTGCCACGATGCTACCGGTACCAATATCAGCATTGAATATATTTTTTTTATTTTCTAATATATACATAAAGCTGTCTAATATGCTAATTAGTCGTGACTTGTTTGATCATTCTATTTTCAGAATAATGACACATGAACTTCCAACTACAATAAATTGAATTTTTCGTTGGAAAACCTATCTTCCATTATCACGGAAAAAAAATAAGTTTAGATGATATAACTG
This sequence comes from Croton setiger, assembly GCA_948099555.1. NCBI lineage: Eukaryota > Viridiplantae > Streptophyta > Magnoliopsida > Malpighiales > Euphorbiaceae > Croton > Croton setiger. The sequence goes on from CANUEY010101631.1 coordinate 7,773, forward strand.
AAAAACCAGCCCTTAGCTACCATTTTCTTTGTCCAAAATTTGATAGGGAATTAAGAGTTGGTCCCATTCCACTAGCCCATCAAAGTGTTAGTCTTAGAGGTGGCCATAGGACGGCCAGGCCATGAGTTGGGGTGGCTAAACTGTAATCAGCCCATTGAACATGTGGGCCGGTTAACCGGCAGTTCGGTCCAAATTTTTTTTAATTTTGCGGTTAACCGACGGTTCAATTACACTGTTCGAGCAGTTCAGATATAATTCACGGTTCATGGCAATTACGGTTCCAAATTTCGTTGAATTTGAACTGAACCGGTGATCGAACGGTTCCGATTCGACCGATTTCGAACCAACAGTGGGCGGACCAATTCGGCCATGGGCAGGCCAGACGGGCCAAACCGGCCCACGGCCGCGTTTAGTTATCTCATTTAGTAATTTGGTGTTTAATACGCGAACGCCCGAACCGAATTTTACGCTTAAAACACACAAATCTATTTTAAACTTTCGGATTCGTTTAAAACGGTTTAGTACGGCACGAGAACATTTAAAACGGAAGATACGCGTATTTCTGTTTTAAACGGCACGTATATTCGGTGCTTTCAATTACAACTTCAACCGCCGCACCTGCATGCTCGTATTTTAGTTCTTCTTCTTCTTCTTCAACCTTCCGTTTCCTCATTTTAACTCTGCCATTTTCGACAGAACAGAGGCGACAGAGATCCATTTCCGTTGGCTGGAGGCAGCAATTGCATCGACTCGGAGAAGGGAACGGATGAGAGGTTTGTTTCACTTCTGCCATGGTCGATCATTGTTTCACTTCTTCCATGGTCGATCGCGATCCGTAATTGTTTTGTCTATAGGCACATAAACCTCGCCAAGTCAAATATTTATCTATATTGTCTCCTAATTCTTTTTTCTTATTATTAATTGAAGCTGTTCATGGAAGTGTGACATCGGTTTTTAAATCTTGGGAGCAGTGCTTGAAACTTTTGGAGCATGTCTCTCTTGTTCCTTTCAATTAAGCATTTTTCTGGATGATGAAATTTGCAAGACTTGTATTTAGCTTCTTCGGCTAATTAAAATTTTTAGGAATATTTGTATTTATAACGATTAGTGTTGATTATGTTATTGAAGTTGAAGTTGCTGGTTGATGAGTAATTTGTTTATTGAGATTTGAGAATTGGCCATGAAAATTGATAAAAAGTTGCTTCTGATCTTCATTTGGCTTGTATGCCTACTAGGTGTTTGTGGTTTTGCCTGAATGGAGCTTAAACAGGTCTTGAATTTTTTTTTTTTTTTTTTTTTTTCCCGCTAAGATGTTTTGTTATATCTTTAATAAATTCTGTCCAGTTGGTTTTAAGAGATGCTAAAGTTATGTGATTGATGCTTGAAATCTGTTTTGAATATTCTTATATTTTTAGCCGGCCTCTGTGTAGAGAGTTGCTTTAGGATCAAAATATGAAATATTTTTTATTGAATTTAATGAGTTATTATATATTATTTTTGTAGACCTGTATATTTGAACTTACATGTATTCATAAATAGATTAAAAATACTATTTTTTATGTCCAATTTTGAAATTAATATCCTAGTAAACGCATATATGTCTGTATCCGTATTTTACAAGTCAATAATTTTATCGACATTTATTTGATTATTTTTGACATTAAATGTCGAATTACTCACGAACTTTCGAATTTCATTTAAAACATATATCGTATGTATTTACTTATTGAGATCATAATTGATGACTTCACGAGAAAATGACTTAAATTAATTTAAAACCCTCACTTATTTTGTTTACTACCATTGATTTTGAAAAAGAAAAAATTTGTTTGGTAACATTTGTAATCACTCGAATTTCACCACTGGCTTGCTTGATTTTAAGAAGGTTATTACTAGTTTGATTAGAATTTATTGCTGAATCATCTAATCCACCTAAAAGTTTTGTTTAGAGTTTTTAAATAACACATATTTTAAATGTAATTAAAAAAATAATACATATTTTTTAAAATAAATGAAATAGCATATATTTTTTAATAATTCAATTATGTCTTAGTAATAAATAATGAAAATTTTTATATTAAATAATAAATATAAATAATATAAAAAGAAACATAATCCAAAAAAATAAGGAGAATTTTTTTCCTAACATTTATTTTTAAAAAAAAAAACTGAATATTTTTATCCCGCATAGAATATTCGAAAAAAAATCTACAACAACTAATTATACAAATAATATAATATCAGTAAATATGATCTTTATTGATTCATATATACTGATATATGTGATCTTTATGGCATAACTGTATATATGTTTCTTATATACTGATACATATGATCATTGCAACAGTATATATGATTCATATATACTGCAATATTGATTATATATATTAAATATATAAATTACATATACCAGCATATATATTGTCATATATATTGCAATAAATAAAAGCAGTGAATATAACTCATACATAGTGGTATATATAATTCATATATATTACAATAAATTCTGATATATATGCAGCATATATACTACAAATAAATATCTTATATATTAGTATATATGAATCATATACGCTGGTATATATACTTCCATATTTACTACAATAAACATAAATAGTAAATATAACTCATATTTATATATATAATTCATATAACTACAACAAATTCAGGTATATATGCATCATATATACTGCTATGTATATCACTTCTCAATCATCTACACCAGTGAACATAACACATGACTTGCGATCGATGATCCACTGAAATCATAAATATCAATCGTCAGTTTGGTAAAAAAAAAGAAGATGAAGTCCAATTTCTGACGATAGAAGAAGACGAAGAAGAGAAGAAGTCTGATCAAAAGAAGAAGAAGAAGAAGAAGAAGAAGAAGAAAAAGAAGATGAAGAAGTTACGTGAAAGAGAGAAAAAAAATTCAAAAAAAAAATTTTGAAAACATAATGGAGGAGTTAGCTTGAAAGTGGGCATGAATTTAAATCTAAATTAATTTTAATTAATTCAAATTTGTATAATTAATTAATTTTTAAATGAAATGGATAATTAAGGGTAATTTAGTCACTTACAAATAAAATGTGTTATTTTATTAATTTCTCAAAACTTATGCCATTTTATTTTTAAAAGTGAAAGTAAGTGCTATATGCTACAATTCTCTTTATTTATTATTAAGTCATCTAATCAACCTCTCAAATGCACCAGTTTCCATTGTTTCCCATGGCCATGATAAAAAATCTAAAGGTATTTTTGAAGCATCAAGATCCTAGTTTAATTTTCTTAATGGAGAATAAACTGAAGTTTGAAGAGATGGCTAATATTTGTTGAAATTGTGGGTTTGTTAATTTTATTAACGTTGATTATGAGTTTAATCCGGTATGTAGAGGTGGTTTATCTTTGATGTGGAACATCGATTTTTTAGTTTCTATGATTTTCTATTCTACTCATTATGTCATGTGGACTCTTAAGAGAATGGTGGGTGAATGGAAGTTTTTAGGGTCTATGGCTTAGCATGATAAGCATAGAATTTGGTAGTTGTTAAAGCATATAGCTTCGATGTCTTTGAAACCATGGTTGTGTGGTGGTGATTTTTAACAATCTTATATCATCATGAGAAATTTGGAGGTATTATGACATGAAGTACTTAATTATTGTAACTAGGCCTAGGATATGTAGGCTCAAACTTTACTTGGTGCAACAACTACGAGGATGACAATTTGATGTTGGAATGCTTAGATTTATTGTTGATTCTACATGGACTAATATTTTTTCTAATTATTATGTGGAACATTTGTTTAAGTTTGTTTCTGACCATTGCCTTTTATGGTTAGAATTACATTATAATAATGTTTATAGAAATAAGAGAAGAAAGCCCTTTTGAGTTGAGATGATGTGGATGAAAGATTCATGATGCAAGAGAGGTGGTTAGAGATTTTTGGGATGTTATAATAATGGTTTCATGTGGAACATAAAATCTGTATATGTGTTATGGCATTGAAAAGTTGGGAGAAAATTCATTTCAGGAAGGTGACACGTCAGATTGAAAGAATATAGCGATAAACTTTTCAAGCTACAATAAAAGAATCCAACCCAAAGCCTATTTGGCAACCGAAAGAGCTGAGTAGACTGCTTAAAAGAAGACGTAATATGTGGTAGCAACGTTCACAAGCTCATCGGTTAAAAGTTGGAGATTGAAACTCAATTTTTTTCCCTAGAAATCTTCTGCAAGTTACAAGAGAATCAAAATTGAACAAATTAAGGATGATTTTGGTAATAAGTTTGATGATGAGGAAGAGATAACTATGGTTACAACTAACTATTACCAAGACTTTTTCTCTTCAAAGAATCCAATAGCTTTTAAAAAAGTATTAGACTTTGTGAAAGTGACGACTGAAATGAATAGTCAGCTTTGTCAATATTACATATTTAAGGAAGTTTTAATTTGTAATAACCAAACTTACAACTATACGTCGTAAAACATGTCATTTTTTTATATCAAACATTTTCATAACACTAAACATTTACATAACTATAACCAACCAATGTTAGTAAACCGATACTAAACATTATAATTTACAAATCATAATGTACATATATCATTTGGTTTTACAAAAACTATTTACCATAAGAATATAATAATTATACCATTTATAATTTATATGTCAAAACATATGATTATTCATTACAAAACATAATATGAACCAAAATCTATATGCCACTATACATATGATGCAGTACGAGGGAGAGAGGCCTAGGCTTCAGCTGAACTGACCTGTGCATGCGTTGGTGAAGTGTTAAACTTCACTTAAGCAGCAGACCTGAAAACATAAATTGCGATTTTGATGAGTCGCATACTCAACAAGTATAAACTAAAACAATTAAAGACAAAACATAAATCATTTTACTTTAGCAAAAACAAAACTGCCTAATTCATAATCTCATATTAATCGTCAAATCAATTCAATTCCACAAATGCAAATGACATGTAATCCCATTTAGTTTTCATTGTGATCCATCAAGCCAAGTACTGAGCTCGGGAATTTCACAGAATATGTGACAATAGCTAGCTAGTTAGACCTGAATTTTTCATAGGTCGAAAGCATTAGACCTAAATGAATCATAGGTCAATTTATAATATGACCAGTAGGTCCATCTGTAGCACTATGTTGACCGAAAGGTCCATCCGTAGCAATATGTTGACCCGAAGGTCCATCCATCAATTCATATAGAAACCCGTAGGTTTCTTTTGTGAAATTTGCAAATACTAGTCATAATGATCACAAAAGCCTTAGTTAAGTCCTGTAATGATGCATTAACATGACATATGAACATTTATCATAATATTTAATATTTTCAAATGACCGGACTTCAATACCGGTCCAAACAGTATATATATATATATATAATAGCAAATCTAAATAAGTCAATTGGTCGGATTTCAATACCGACTCAATGACCAAAATCACTATATTCAATATTCAATAAATCTAAATGACTAGTCTTCAATACCGTTCCAACAGTTCAATAAGCATATATTATCAATTTCACATAAATCAAGTTACCAGGCTTCAGTACCGTTTCAAACAGTTCAATATCAATAATATACATCATTTCACAATATCACAATTCACAAACAAAAAATAAGTAAGTTTACACTTACCTTAATGCTGTAAGCTAGGTCAGGTCTCGGGTTATTTACCTCATCCCCCTCAAAAACTCGATGCTCATATATTATAAAGCATAACAAATATTTAAATTATCATATAAAAAATTCACATATGCTGTGATACATGATTAAATATTTATCTCTTTTAATTAATTTAATTCCATTACCAAATAATATTATTTTCTTTGAATTTTAACTTAAATTATATATTCTCTATATTAAAAACACTATTAAAATTATTTATCAAACTTAATTTATCAAATATTAATCATATTTAACAATATTTATAATGATCAAACTTAATTTATTTGCCAATTAGTCCCAACAATAAAAATAAATTCAATTTCAATAAAAAAGAACTTAATTGAATAATTTTTCAAAGTTTTAATTGAAGTCTGGCAGCAAACTTTGGGGTCAAAATATAATTTCCAGAACTTAATTTGGGTGGAGGGACTAAATTGTTAACATTTTAAACTTTTCAAGGGCATAATTGAAATGCGGCAGTAAGTTTAGGGGTAAAAATATAATTTTTAAATTCAATTTGGGTGGAAGGACCTAATTGAGAACAATTAAAACTTCAGAAGGACCTATTTGAAAACACGCCAAAACTGTAGGGTCAAAATGTAATCTGTTAGGAATTAAATCTGGCAGGCTAAATTTAAAACAATTAAAACTTTGCTGAAAGGACTAAATTGCATTAAATTATAAACTTTAGGGGTCAAAATGTAATTTTACCAAATGCAGGTACTAAGGAGGAAATTTTCATGAAACGCAGCCTGTGCTGCCGTTTTGATCATTTTATTCCTTCTGCCTAGAATTCCAGCCCGAACCCTATTTTTCTCCCCGATTTCCAGCAACATTTCCGGCGATTTCCGGCTGTTTCTCGCCACTAATTTCTTCCCAGAAATACGCTTAAGCTATCCCAAAACCCCAAAGTTACCCATGCAAACTAGTTTTTCTTCTTTTTCTCTTTTTTCCTTCCTTCCCACACACTGCTCTGTTTCTGTAAACCCTACTATTTTCACTCTTTTTCTTTGTTTCTACCCTTTTTCTTCCTTCTCTCTCACTTCTAATGTCCTCTAACACATCTTGGGATTACCAAGAACCCAAGCTTTCTTTTTTTTTTTTTCTCTTCTCTTTCTCTTTTCTTTCTTTTCCTCTCTTTTTTATTTTTCTTTCGAGCCTTCTATTTTCCTATCCTTTTCCACCTCTTCCCCTCTTCATTTAACCCCTGTTGACTCCTGGAACAAAACAATATAACACCATTTCCACCTCCTACTTAGATTTTTACTTTAATTATATAAAATTATCCTAAACCCTACTTTAACTTATTCCCTTCCTTATCTTTTTTATTTCAAGCCCAAAACCAACATATTTCATCTTTTTTCTTACATTTAAATTCTTAAAATAATATTTAAAAACAACATTTAAAGTTTTGGCAAAATCGAATCCGAAAAATATTCGCTACGCGGTTAGTGCCCGAAACGACTCCGGAAACTCGGTGATGCTGGCGGAGCCAAAATTGTACGATGTCGTCGTAGTTTCATTTATTTAAATATCCAAAACATTAAATGCCAAATTTAATCTTTTAAATTTTCCGCGTTTCCGACGTTTTATCGGTCACAAAAGCAAAAACCCTGAACAGGCTTTGTTTACGTCGACTGACTGTAAACAAGCCTAAAACTTAACTCATTCACATTCTTTACCTAATTCAATAGCATACTCAAATCATTAATTTTTTCACAAATAAGAAACTTTTATTTAAAATGATGTTTATGAGATAAGAGATATGAAAATGCATGTTATGCTTAAAATGATGTCATGTATGACGTTTGGTTTGGTTAGGGATGTCACATAATTGCTCTTAAATAGATGAACCCTTCGAAAGCTCTTAGCCCTGGCGGTATGTGCCCTTCTTTCTATCTAAAATTCTGTTTGTTGTTGGTTTTGGTGTTATTGATAAAGTCCTCTATGTGCAAAATAATCATGAATCACCTGCCTTTATTAATCTTACATTGATCACTCTTATTCCTAAAGAGAATAATCCTACTCATACTCATGACTTTACTCCAATTAGCTTATGCAATGTGTTGTTTAAACTTATAACTGAGGTCATTGCTAATTGTTGTTGTCTATTTTGCCAAATGTTAATCGGCCTTTGTTTTAGGTTGTCTTATTATAGATAATTTTAGTACTTGCATTTGAAATTTTTCATTATCTTAAGAATAATGAGTTGGGTAAAAAAGATTTTATGAATCTTGATATGAATAAGGCATATGACAATAGTTAAGTGGTTTTTTCTAAGTGTTGTGATGTCTAAACTGAGTTTTTGCAACCTTTGTATTGATATTGTAATGGGTTGTGCATCTTCTATTTCATATCCATTATTGATTAATGAGGCTCCACATGAAGTTCTCATAAACTATGAAAAACCTAGCTTGTCGAAAACAACTAGAGACCGCTCGTTCATTGCTATCGATACCAGATATTTTGAAAGTTGAGGTTGCTAGTGTGATGATAGAGTGGCTTTTTTTTTTAATTTCAGTCCCTCATTTATTCCATATTTTCAAAAAGATCCTTGAATTTATGAAAAATAAATCCATTTATTTACTTTTATTGATTTTGTATTGAACTATATATATTTATTGATTTATATTACTGATATTAATTTGTATTTATGTTTTTAGACTAAGTTTTATTGATTTGTATTAACGGATATTGATATGTATTTATGTGCACTAAATTATTTTTATTAACGTATATTGTTGTTTTTTTAAAGTAATTTATTGACATTTATTGAATTTTATTTTATTGATTGTTATTAAAGTTGATTGATAATTTTTTTTATTGAATTGTTTTTTTGCTAGACTTGTTGAAAACTACCATAAGATGGGAAAGCTAATTTTTTTTGCCACCTCATGAAATTTGAGAGAAATTTATTTTTTACTGAACTTTATTTATTTGTTATTCATAAATCTGATATTATTTAATTTATGAAAATTTAATTTAATATTTAGAATAAAGGGTATTTTTAAGATTTTTAAATATTTGTATGCCTCATAAGATTAAAGTACTAATTTTTTTAATTTTAAAAGTTAATATTATTTTCTAAAATGAAAATGGATAAGTATGTTATATCACGGATTATCCCAATCTCATATCGTATTTCCTCTGTTTATCAAGTTTTATGGAAAATGTTTTTTTTTATTTTAAAAAAAAATATATCACCTTTGACATTTAAAGATTCATAATATCCTTGTTTCTTTAGAAATACCAAAACAGATAGTCTTCCCATTTACATAATATTGGCACTAATCGTATTGTTAGTAGAGATCTTAATTTTTTAAAAAAGTCGTGATAGTATAATGATTAATAAGTGACGTCTGAAATAAATTAGATCATTGAAATAATGATTAATAAGTGACGTCTGAAATAAATTAGATCATTGAAATGATATAGTTTATTTTAGATTCTCACAATTCAAATAATCACATAAATAATTGATGTAAATGGTAAAAGAGTTATAATATAATCACAATAATAACCATGGATAATTTAATACTAAGTGGGTTAAGTACATATTGATAGAACAATTGGTAATTAATTATTTGGTATTTACTAATAAGTGGATTAAGTATATATTGATTGATAAAGTTAAATTGCACTTTTTAAAAGAGAAATAATCTTTTTTTTTTTAAAAAAAAAATCTATCTGCCCCATGAAGAATTGGTCCCATTGGAAAAGATTAATTCTACAGACAACAGACAGCTAGCTGGTCATAGTCAATTGTAAGGAGAAAAAAAAAAGCTCTAAGTTGAAGAAGGTATGGCTCTTTCAAATTAATACTAAATAATTTGCAACCAAACTGCAAACACACATAAAGATAAATGCATAAATAAATAATTTAGCAATAAAAGCTTCCCAATAATTTCCTTTAAAAAAAAAAAAAGAAAAGTTGGCAGTGTAAAAGAAGGGAAAGGAGGCAAGTCTCATCAAAAGATTAAGATGTGAACCCTAAAAAGAAGTTCCCATTATTTTTCTTCTTTCTTTTTTTATTTATAAAAAAAATTATATTAGAAGAGTATTGATAGTGTTGGTGGTGGGGCCTTTATATGTATATTTCTAATTTCCTGTTTATTTAAAATTTTTAATTATGCCAATTAATTAATATTTTTAGTTAGTTTAATTTATTTTTCAGATTGCTTTCCTATTGGATTGATTCAATATTTTCTTTAAATAAAAAAGAAAAAGAAAGTTTTTTAAAAGATGAATGATAATTGTATGATGGGTGGCCACTAATGACCAAACACCTTTATATGGGATTTCTCCAAACACGCCCTAACCCCAGTGGCCGTCCTAAGATTCTGAAGGACCCAATTTAGATAACGACTTTTTTATATTCTTTTTTGTTAATCAAAAATTAATCCTTCCTAATTAGTTACACCTATTGCTGATACCACCCCTTACTACACTCAATTAATACCAACCCCATTCAAAATTTGGACTTATTTATACCTTTGTAGGAAGATATTAAAATTTAATGAACTAACACCAACCATTTTCATTAACTAAATATTTATATCATGGCTTCTATTACCTGCTCTTTGTTTTAACTAATTTATTATAATTATACTCCTAATGCTTGTTTAGAGTTAGACTTAATGGAGCAGACTGCTAAGCTAACATTCCATAAATTAATCCTTTTTAATTAGCTCAATGAGTCATTCATTCTTCAATTTCTTATTCATGTTATATATAAAAGGGATAATTGAAAATTTAGTGGTTGAACTTTTTGAAATTTATTATTTTAGTTTTCATTTTTTTTTTACAATCAAGTGTTTGAACTATTTAAAAGCACTCAATTAATGTCAACAGTGATGTCGTGTATTTAATAGTGAATAGAAAAATGCCACGTGGAAATGAGTTGGCGTCTAAGCGGTACTTACGTCATGTCATATGAAAACAAAACTCAATACCAAAATGCTCTTGCTTACTGCTGCTGTTACTACTATTATTGTGGCGGTTGCTGATGCAGCTGCTACTGCGATTGCTACCACTACAACTCATATTGTTGTTGCTGTTGTAACTTTTTTGCTACGACTATTGCTACTATTATTGTTGTTTCAGCTACTTTTATTGTTGATGTTACTGTAACTACTACTGTTGTTATTGCAACTGTTACTACTGCTGCTACTGCAATTGCTATTGCAACTACTGCTACTATTGTTACTGCAACTATTGTTGTTGGTGCTGGAACTGTTGTTTCTGTTGTAATCACTATAGGTGTTACTGGTGTTGCAATTACTATAACTACTACTACTACTGCAACTACTAATACTATTGTTGTAGTGACTGTTATTGCTGCTATTGCAACTATCATTGCTGCTACTTTTGTTGGTGCTACAGCTATTGCTGCTGCTCTAACTACTATTGTTGTTGATGCTAATATTGTTGCTGTTGCAATTACTACTATTGTGGTTGTTGCAACTACGTTTGCTACTTGTAAGCCACCCTTGGCAGCCCACCCGGAACAGGGGGAGATCGCCCGTTTCAGCTAAGTAGTGGCTGTGGGTCGGCTTTGTACAGGTTGACCTTAATAGCAGCACTCTTCGATAAAGCCGACCTTAGATGGTTGATGTCGCTACTTGGCCAGTTGTTATGATCCTTGGACCTCGGAGATATTAAGGCCTCATAGGCTTTAAGGTTCACGGAGCCCAATGAATCTACAATTTCTCTATAAAAAGGACCTTCCACCCTATAGAAATCTTAATTCAAACTGGAGTTCCTTACTACTATTGGTGTTATTGCAACTACTGCTTTTATTGCTCTCCAACTACTATTGTTGCTACTGGTGTTACAGCTTCTGCTACTACTGTTGTTGTAATTGTTGTTGCTACTGATAGTGGCAATGGGTAATTATAACCATTTCCTCATATTGATATTCATTATGCAAAATTCTAATTATAAAAGATTATATGACTATAGTTGAATTTATTTATAGGTAAAATAGTAAATTAAATTTTGAAATTATGCCAACCATAACTTTAGTTAGTCATTTGAAACACACTCAATTCATTTGGAAATGAATTCTATTAGGAATTCATTTGCAAATGAATTCTAAACCTACCTTTCATTCATTCCAAATGGCTTTACCATTTCAATTCAACAAATTTCTGATTCAATCTACAAAATAATATTTAAGTAAATGATAAACTAACTCATATATCATTCTCCATCTTACGCTTGATTAAGTAAACAAAATTATATTTTAATATAAATTTTTTATTTTATAATTATAAAAGAGATGGGTTTATTTACCGACGGACATGCAAGTGGCTAAAATACTTATTTTAGTAGAATTCAGCAAAAAAAAAAAAATAATCAATCTATTTTTCATAAAGTAAAAATAGTCACAAAAATAAAGTGAACAAAATATTAATGAAAATTAATTTACTTGGATTTTCATTCCTATTCGAGTCAAAAGCCAATCCAATTCCCTTACCCTCTTCCTCCTCTTCCTCAACCCCATAAAATCATCCCGGCACGTGCCAAAAAAACACATCGCACGTACCAATCACTCCACTAAACTTGGATTTCAAAAAAGGAAAGGAAATGTAAAAGAAAAAAAAATTAAAAAAAAAACACCCAATGAATTAAGGCCTCCATGCACTAGCCCACACAACCGGCTGGTCCTTCCAACACAGGAATATTCCGGCGTCGTTACACTTTATCATTGACCAACCCTCTTTATACCTTCGCAACAGAGCGCGTACATCATCAGACACTTCATCACTAAACAAAGCAAGAGAAAATCCACATGCATGCAAGCGTGAAGACCAGCGCGTGGCCGTTTCCCGCCGTTCAATTGAATCGGACGGCGGACATGCTAGCAAGTCAACTATAGCACGTCCAGCACTTCTTTCTAACATCAACCTTTCATTACTCGTTCTTGAAAATGTTTCTTCTAATGACTCAAAATAAACCCTAAACCACCTTAAACATTCTTGAAAACCTCTTATAAATTCCAATCCATCAGTACCCACATCAAGATCAGCTTCTTCTTCAACAATTGTAATAATTCTTGGCTGTAATCTTCTAAAATTTGATATAATATAGTCTCTACGATTACCAATTGAAGTAACTGAATGTAAAGATCCTACACAATTTATAGCTAAAGCTTCATCTTCTTTAATATCAAATTCTGATAAATTTATGTCACCTAAATCGCCAAAATGGTGTATAAACTTGAATTTAAATGGAACACCCATTAATCTTGCAAATTTTTCCATTCTATTTCCAATTTCTTTCATTACCTTTTGCACTGAAGCTAAGCCTCCACCACCACCGCCGGTTTTGGTTGCGACCACGGTGGTTAGCCTTAAATGTGGCGTTTCGTCGGTGCGAGTCGCTAGGGCTTCTAACAACGTTGGCCATTGAGTGCAATAAGTGTTACTAATATCAATAATATGCAATTTGGATTCACCTTCAAAAGCTTCCATAATTGCACCATTACAAGAAACGTGACCAAAAGTAGTCCAAGGACTCACTTCTTGAAATTTCAATACCAATTTTCTTGTGGACTCAAAAGAGCAAGTTTTATCCGAAGCAGAAGCTAAAGTACGGTAACATCTTTCGCCGGAGTCAGTCATCCGGCTAAACAAAGCTTGAAGAAAATAGGAAGCAAGCTTTGAATCAATATCTCCATAAGGTGAGGCAATTTCATTAAGCATCCAAATAAGCTGTTGAACGCGCGCGCTATTCTTGTCAGCGATAGCCCTAGCAGTTTCGAGGAGGATATCGGAAGCCCACTTGCCGGAAAAGTCAAAGTTGAGTTCTTGAGAAGGGGAGAAAGAGAAATCAGAAGAATCAAAAGGTTGATTAGGAGGAGGAGGAGTAGGAGTAGGGGTAGGTTGTTGTTGTTGTTGTTGTTGATTTTGATAAGGAAAGTAATGTTTAGAAGAAGAAGAAGAAAAGTCTTCATCATCCATGAAAAAATTGAAGCATTCTTCGTCTTCTTGATGGTAGTGAGTATGCTGTCTAGAAGATCTAGAGCTACTAGAAGTTCTACTAGTTGAGTTATTGATAGATTGATCGGATTGTTGAAGACTGACTAGCCTAAACAAGGTATCCATAACATAACAATCGACTGTTAATTACAAAGAAATAAAAAAGCCACATCAGAGGGAGGAGAAGAAGAAGAGAAGGGGAATGTTTGTGTTTTAAGAGTGGGTAGCTAATTGAATAGGATATTTGAAATTGGGTTTCTTTCTTTTAATAGTTTTGTTTGCTTAAGTTTTATAATTAGAGAAAAGGGGGAATTAAGGATTCAAGAATATAAGCATGTTTCTTTTGTAGGAATCGATGAAATTGGAGTATGACTTGGGTTTCTTTTCTTTTCTTTCTTTTTAACTCTGCCTCTCACCATATATATATAATAAAGATTGAAAATCAGCTTTTTGTTTGTTAAATTGGACTCCTATTAGGATAATAAATTTATACTATTATTTTTTTACTCTAATTATTGTTAGAAAAGTTCAAAATTGATGTATGAACTTCTTGTTGGTGTTTAAGCTTATAATAATTATCAATTATTAAAAACTAATCACAATCAATGAATTTAATAATTAAATGCTTAACTAAAACGCTTACCACAAAAAATAATTAGAATTTTTTGCCATGACAAAGACTAGAATACATATTAAAAGTTTATTAGTTAATTAAAGGTTTAATTGACCTCTAAATTGGATTAATTTAAAAAAGAAGTGGTATATAAGGTATGGTATCTAATCTGACAAAAATTATTAAAGAAAAAAAAAAGGTAAGAATGTGAAGATAGTGGATTAGCTTTTTGTGAAAAATAAAAATAAAACTCCTATAGAGTGAGTGGGAGCAGGCGTGCCATATGGGTATTGAGGTAAAAGCTGCCGGCGTGCACCATCGTCATCATCTACAACACAACGCCTAATAATAATATCTTCATATATTGCCTCCTCCTCCTCCTAATCCTTCTGCCAAAATTCCTTCCCCACCACTACTTTCTTTTTCCTTTTTATATTTAATTCACAAATATCTAGATCATGCTTATTTATACCTTTACCCTTTAAATAAAAATTTTACTAGTTTTAATTATGATCCATAATATATATGCATAGCATATTTGGTTGCTTCAATTTCATTCTTTCAATTCAAAATAGTTATGATTACACCTTCACAAGTTGCCTCTTTTATTGTCTCTACCTTGTTGTCTTCCACTACTTCACACTTACATTCTCTCTATTGCCATATCTATATATATATATATTGCTATACCCACAAACATAGTATTTTGTTTTCTGTGTCACCACTTAATCATAGATTTGATTGTTTCTATTAATTACTATTATTTCCAATTTTGATATCTATCATTGTTTTAGAGCTCACTCTAATTAATCATATATGTCTTGTTGTATAGGAATATTAATTAATGTTGTTTCTGTTTGGTCTTCTCCATCAATCATTAGTAAAAATTCTCTGTGTTTGGATTTTTCGTCTCTTGCAGGAAAAAATAAAAATGGCAGGCAGGCATTGGAGGCATCATTGTTTACAGAAGCAACTATAAACCCAACCTCTTATGTATGATGCCTGTCCAATTCCACCGACGCTACTCCATGGTATCTCCGAAGAATAGTTTTTTTTTTTTTTTTTTCATTTTTTTTGGTAGTGTTCCCACTAAAAATTATATAATCATAATGTTTTTTTATTCATGTGAAGCTAATTAAAATTATATTATAGGTTGAGTTGTTATTGATTATAGGTTGTTAGTTCCCTCTTTGGAATTAAATCATTCAACTTTTATAGTTGAAAATAATCAAATTTAAAATTTGTGGAACTATAGAGCTAGGCTTTGAATCCCGCTCCCCTTCTCCAATAGTATATCTATATAAAAAATAGTTATTTTAAATACATTAAATTTATTTACAAATGAATTTAATTAAAAATTTATTTACAAGTGAATTCTATACATCTAATTCATTCATAGCAAAGCATGGGTAGGGGTGAGGAAAAAACCGCAGACTACCGGCTGTGACTACTCGAATTTTGAAGTTCAAAAGTCGCTTTAGTTAGACCGCCAATTGACAATTCGGACTAGAAATCATTTTCATCTGATCCCGGAAATATGTTAATATTGTACTTAAAACATGCCAAAAATCATGTCGGTCATGAATATGGGATCGAGAAAACTTGAGAAGTCGCGGAAGGACGCAGAAAGACCGAAAACAACAAAGTCAAACTGCCCGATGCTGGTCCTCTTCTGCCACCACTGTCGGGTGTTCTCCAGCTGATAACATGCAAACCCAACTTATTTTTATTGTTATATTTGTGTTGATTTTACATTATTTGTGCTTAAAAATATAGTTTTATTCAATTTATTATTTTTGTACTAGGAAATTTGGATTTGTCGTGAATGGAGCGAAAAAAAGCAAACTTGAAGCATTTTGGAGAAAGATTGAGGCTGCAGAATTTTTCGGAATGCAAAGAACAATGTAGTCCGATCTTTAGCCGTGAACGAGACTAAGCGGAAAACGAGAGACACAATCTTTTTTAAAGGGCTACTGGCCCGAAACATCTCAATGATTAATTCTGCGCGTTTAAAAGCCGGGACAGCTGATTTATTATCAATTTTAGTGGATCCTATTATTATATTAGTTGTCTCTACTTTTTGGAATGTATTTAAGTCAGTTTTAGGGCTTTCTATACACACTTTTCATCATCACAAATAGGGTTACGGGATTGAATTCAAGACAACTGATTTTTGCAATCCTTTCTTCTTCTTCATCATGTTTTCTGTTGCAACCATGCGTGGTTAATTTCTTTTGTTCAATTAAGGCTTAAACCAAGGTATAAGTTTGATTTCGATTGTGAGATTATTAAACTTAATTAAATTTCTTAATCTATATTGCATTTATATTCTTTGTGATTTATTGGGAAAATATATCCCCTAGCGAAATTCTATTGAATGAATTAACAGGACCCGTTGTTTGTTTGATAGCAATTTTCATAACTATTCGATTGAATCAAATCCGTAATTGTTTGGTTAGATCGATAGAGTAGTAATTAATATAATCTGATTAGGTAGAACCTTTTGGGTTATGTTAAGAAAGAATATAATCAGATTTAAATAGATGCTCGTAGTTTTTGTTAATTTGGGTAGAGTTCTACTAGTTTTTAATGCAATTAACGGTTAAATCCTTCGTCGTACTTAGAATTACTAGTTAATTAGAGGTTGTTATTAGATCGTATCTTAGCAACCTATTACTACGATAGAATTGGTTGCATTGACGTTCTTACTGATTATAACTTATCTGTAATATGAATTAAGGAACCATTCTTGAAATCAATGATCAATCAATCGAACTTCGCGCCGCGGTATGCCTTAACTGAATTCGTTTCCTATTGATTCAGTTTTATATTAAATTTTAGGGGTAATTATTTTTGGGTCCCTGAGGTTTGACCTAATGTACTCTGGAGTTCCTCTATTTTGGAAATTGTATCATCGGGTCTCTAACGTTTGGAATAATAGACTCTCAGGTCCTTCCGTTCAGAAACGGCATTAGTCAACGGAAAAAGTCAACGTTTTTTTTCAAAATGACAAAACTACCCTTTGGTTTATTTGAATCGAACCATGATTTATTTGAATCAGATCATCCTAATTAAACCCAATTTTTAAATCAAACTCTTATTATTATTATTATTATTTCTTTCTTCATTGTGGCTGTGGGTCCCCTCACAGTAAAAATTAAAAATAACCAAAATTGTCTAGAATTTGGGCTAGATTGACGTGATAACCAACTACACCATGACACCTTCAATATATTAAATTGACGTGATAATTATTTTAATTGTTTTAATTGGCGTATTTATCAGGAACTTAACTCAGAAACTAAAATTGTAAGAAAGTTATTTACTTGAAAAAAAAAATCGTTTACTTTGTTTAATGAAATTTTGGAAAGTTAAATTTTTTAATAAAAATATAATTAAAATATCCACAATAAATATTTCATTTTCTTGAATTAGAAATATGAGTTTTTTAATTTTTGTTAATTTCTCCAAATAAAAAATATGAGTTTTCTAATTTTTGTTAATTTTTCCAAATAAACACTCAATTTTCTGTAAACTCTTTTTAATTTTTGGAAAAGTTAAACTTTCCCTTCTAACCTTCAGACTTGTCTAGGATGATAAAAAAACAAATATGTAATTATTTAATAAAATCTTAATTGAAAGAATAGATAATTGCTATAGTGATAAAAGGTGAATGGGAGTGTCTTACACAATAAAATCTTATCATGTCAGTCTAACACACTGAAGGTGTCGTGGTGTAGTTGGTTATCATGCCAGACTAACACTTTGAACAACACTAAAATCTTAGACAATTTTGGTTATTTTTAATTTTTACAGTGAGGGGACCCACAGCCACAATGAAGAAAGAAATAATAATAATAATAATAATAATAATAATAATAATAATAATAATAATAATAATAATAATAATAATAATAATAATAATAATAATAATAAGGGTTTGATTTAAAATTGAGTTTAATTAGGATGGTCTGATTCAAATAAATCATGATTCGATTCAAATAAATCAAAGGGTAGTTTTGTCATTTTGAAAAAAAAAAAATCGTTGACTCTTTCCGTTGACTAACGACTTTTCTGGACGGAATGACCTGAGAGTCTATTATTCCAAACGTTAGGGACCCGATGATACAATCTCCAAAATAGAGAGACCCCGGAGTACATTAGGCCAAATCTCAGAGACCTAAAAATAATTACCCCTAAAATTTATCGCTTGCTTTAATTCTTTTTGATTAATTAATTTCCTTTCGATTTTTAATCTCTCCTCTTTACTTTATTTATTTTTAATTTCAAATCTGGTTATTTGTGGCAAGCTAGTCCATAAGTTTGACACTTATCACCCTATTTACAAGTTTATTTTGTAGTAAGATCAGATTTTATTTTTTGTGGATTCGACACCTATCACCAGCTCATTTTTGCCTATAATAGTTTTCTTTCCCCTCAATTTCACCCATGACTTGATATGTGCTGATAGACACTCACTCTCTTCCTTTTACTTTTTTTAAGCATTATTCTTCTTGATTTCTTTAAGCATTTTGATCAATACAATGGTTGTTACTCTACCAAAACCTTGAAATATCAACCAAGACTCAAGTTCAATTTTAAATCAATTTTATTGTATTAATTATTTCCAAAAAAATTCAAAGGTGGATTAATATATTTAAAATAAAATTATATTTGCACTAATAAATTAAGTTAATTAACTAAAAAGTAGTTGTGGTAACATCCCATCAAAATTTTGTCCATCAAGACTTATGTGTAATACGAATAAAAAATTTATAAATTCAGCACTACAATTGATAGAAATTTCAAAATCTAGTAAATACGGATGTTAAATTAATTTTATTGTATTAAATATTTGAAAAGAATTCTATTATTTATATTGTATATATTTGTATAAACCAACATAATATAATACATAAATTAATTAATTTAATATAATTTTAGAAAAACATATTTAATCTAAAAAATAAAATTTTATATGACCGCTTTTTCTTATTCTTCTTCTTTTAGATTAAATATGTTTTTCTAAAATTATATTAAATTAAGAGTACTTATAAAAAATAGCATGTTATTTGTCTAAAAACAATAAAATAGCACAAATTTATAAAAATTAACAAAATAGCATATATTTTAATAATTGGACTAAAATACCCTTAGAAGCAATCCCGTTAGATTTACTAGTTTTGTCGTTAACCAGTATTCTTCCTCTTACTCTTCATCTTTCTGTTGCGCAGAATTCTTCATGTTCCTCTTCAATCTTTCAAAGTCTTCTTGTTCAATCTTTCGCAGTCTTCTTCTTCCATCTTTTGTAGTCTTTCTCTTCCATCTTTCACAGTATTCCTCTTCCTTTAGAAGCAGAAATTTCAGTCATTAGAAGCAGAAGTTGTCTTCCATCTTTAGTCGCTGTTTTTTTCTTCAATTATAAGTATTAAAAAATTCAGTTTCACAGTCTCTTTTCAAGTTATTTTTTCATTTAATCTGTGTAATTGAATTGTTATTTT
Source organism: Croton setiger (assembly GCA_948099555.1). Classification (NCBI taxonomy): domain Eukaryota; kingdom Viridiplantae; phylum Streptophyta; class Magnoliopsida; order Malpighiales; family Euphorbiaceae; genus Croton; species Croton setiger. Next base: position 27,567 of record CANUEY010101631.1, read on the forward strand.
TCATCAACATTTGGTGATTGGATTTTGTTTTTGTTTTCAACTCTGTTTTGACGATTGGACATACGATTAGTGATCAAATTCTCATGTTTTCATCAACATTGGTGATCAGATTCTTATGTTTTAACATTGGTGATTAATTGTTTCTATGATTGTTTAAAGGTATGTTGCTTCTTCATTATTAAATTTGTTTTGACAATTGTTTTGTGTTCATGAATGTTCTTTGTTTCTGAATTGTTTGATTATTAAATCTGTTTCTGTTTAATATCATGTCAGATATTTTTTATCATCATTGTTCTGTTTCTGTGACAATTATATTTGTGTTCATATAGTTTGCTTTTAATAGAGTTATGAATATTCTCTGTTTCTGGAATATTTCTGGTTTGTGGCATTGTTAAATATATTTCTGGTTTGTTTCAAGTTAACATTCATATATAAAACTTCATTCACAAATAGATTTGCTACATAAAGAAAACATACATCTGCAGACCAGTATATATAGGATATATATACTGTCATATATACTTATTTATATAACCAGTATATATAGCCTGTATATACTTTGCATATTCTGCAACATAATAGATATTTCAAGCACAGTTTAACATTCATATATAAAACTTTATTCACAAACAGATTGGTCACATAAAGAAAACATACCTCTACAGACCAGTATATATAGGTTATATATACTGTCATATATACTCATTCATATAACCAGTATATATACCTTATATATACTATACATAGAGCTATGAATGTTTCCTGTTTCTGGATTATGTTCATATATTTTGTTTCACTAGAGCTATATTTTTTGTGTTTGACTTGTTAACAAATAATGAAGCATAAAAGGTGTTTGAACTGTTATTTATAAAACAATATATATGTTTCATATATACCTCATTTTTTAGGTATATATGACAGTATATATGTAGCATATATACCGTGTTATATCATTTTTTATGTCAATTACATTTTTTAGTATATGCAATACTGAATATTCGTGTTATACTGAATATATTTGTCTATTTATGATATCAGTTGCTGTTGGGATGGAGTGACTGTATGTGCTGGTATATATGACAGTATATATAACATATATATAGTGTCTACAAAAGTCATTTCACTCTATAAATTTCTATCATCGTTAAGCACATGCTGTCACATAATTTGTAGACAAATATATAACGTTTTAGCACAACAATATTCAGTAACATTTGCCACAAATTAATTCAAACTTAATATATGAAAGTATATATGAGAAATATATACTATGATATATACTCTGTATGTAATGGTATATATAGCAGTATATATAACATATATATACTATCTATACATTTATGTTTAAACACAACAATATTCAGTAATATTATCCACAAATTAATTCAAACTCAATATATGAAAGTATATATAAGACATATATACTGTTATATATACTCTGTATGTGTTGCTATATATGACAGTATATATATATATATATATATATATATATATATACTGTCCACAAAATTCATTTCAATCTATATATTTGCAAAACATTAATCACAGTTTCATAGGATAAAAGATCAAACCTGGGTGGTAGAGTCTATTGATACTTTAGATGCTCTTTTTTGTTCTTGAAGATTTTTTCGTACTCCGTCTCTATACGTTGGACAACATCTATTATGTCGTCTCTAATAGAGTGCATCTCTGATTCATTCTCCTTATGTCTATTTTTTGTTCTTCTTTCTTTTCTTCTTTGTTCTTCATTGCTTTCTTTTTCTTCATCAATTTCATTGTTTGATATTTCATTTTGAGTCTCATCCTTCTTAATGTGGTCTTCATATAAAGGAGTAACCATTCTTAGAAGATGCTTAATGTCTTCTTTTGTTTCATTCACATCTTCTTTTATTTGATTGAGGTCTCTTCTCATTTCTGTCACTTCTTTTTCCAAATCATCAAGTTTTTGTTTCAGTGTTCTTTTTTTGGTCATATTTGGTTCCTCTTGATGATCTTCTTCTTCCATTTGGTTGTGAACATGATCACTATCATCTTCATCATCAGTTTCAGATGATGTTGATGATGTTGCCTCTAACTCATTATCTATCGCGACAATTTCTTTTGTTTCAATATGTAAAATATAATGTCAGAAAATCAGATATATGATGGTATATATACATCATATATATTAGTATATATACATAAATTATTAACATATATACTGGTATATATAAAGTATATATAACAGTATATATACTTTATATATACTGGTATATATACTTATATACCGGTATATATACATAAATTATTAACATATATACTGGTATATATTAAGTATATAAATAAGTATATACGCTTATATATACTGAAATAGATAAGTACTGGTATAACTTATATATAATGTTACTTCTACTCTATAATAAAGTATAAATAACAATGTATATAAGTTATATATATTGTTATATATAACAAATAAATGAAGTATATATATCAGTATATATGAGTTATATATACTGTTTATGGAGTATATATAACAGTATATATAAGTTATATATACCAAATAACAGAGGAATATATAATAGTACATATATATATATATATATATTGCTTTTCAATTTTTAAATGGTCTTACATCTGGTGAAGCTATGATGGAACGGATGGTTTTCCAGTCGATCTTCTTTTTCCATGTCCAGTGCAACATCCTTGGACCGTTTTGCTCGCCGTTGTACTTGACGTACGATCGCAGTTTTGGGATAACTTTGAAGGCCCAAAATAGGATTGCGTAGGTGAATCCGTACACTGCGATGCTTTTGACTTTATCCCTTCTTTTCAGTCTTTCAAAATCTACCACAATTTGTTTGAATGCAGATGTTCCCTAGGGATATTGTTTTTCCAATTCTTCATTAGCAATGATGAGGGAGTGTTTTTGCAGAATTTTATTTCCCAATTGGCATCCCAAAATTACTCTATATAGGATGTATATGTTTGCTAATCTAACAACATCCTTGCCATGGTATCGTTCCATGACAATTCTGTCATCATTAAAGCAATCAATTACATCCTTTAGCTTAATCTCATTCCTTGGTACTTGTATGAATGTGTTGAGGAAACACCGATTCGACATTTGTAGTAGGTCTTCATCAGTTTGTTCCTCTCCACACTTTAGGCTGGTTAGTATTTCAAAGTCTTTAGATGTGAAATGAACCTCATATCGTCCAAGTTTGATGAACATTTCATCATCTTCTGCCGTTCTGACATGTTGTTTCGCCAACTGTTGAACTATATTTCCTGCGAATGGGTCTGTGATTTCCAATTCCAAAAACTTCTTAAATGGTCATTTCTTCAGTTTTTTCATTTGTTTGTCTGTAAGTTTATGTTGAATTTGTGTGCTTGTAATGAGCAGACATTTATAATTTTTCTGTCTTCAAATTGCTGCAAATATTTAATTTATGTTAACATCAATTTTTGAAATAGTTATAACAGTATATATGAGTTACATATAACAGTATATATACGTTATATATACTTTTGGTGTATATAGCAGTATGTATACTTTTGGTATATATAGCAATATATATAGCTTATATATACTTTTGGTATATATAGCAGTATATATAGCTTATATATACTTTTGGTATATATAGCAGTATATATAAGTTATATATACTTTTGGTATATAGCAATATATATAGGTTATATATACTTTTGGTATATATAGCTTATATATACTACTATATGTACTGTATATATAATTTAAACGAAGAAGGGAGTAATGTATATATAGGTTAAATTCATATGTTGGTATATATGATGGTATATATAAACTAAATATATTGTCACATATATGATAGTATATATAACCTACTATATTCTGTTTTACTAAGTATATATAATGTTATATATACTGTCATATATACCAAATAAATGTGATATATATAACAGTATACATTGGTTATATATACTTTATTATGGAGTAACTGTAACAATATGTATAAGTTACATCAATTTTTGAAGTAGTTATAAGAATATATATGAGTTACATATAGTGTTATATACACTTTATTATGAAGTAGTAGGTTATATATACTTTTGGTACATATAGCAGTATATATAGCTTAGATATACTTTTGGTATATATAGCAGTATATATAGGTTATATATACTTTTGGTATATAGCAGTAATGGTGGAACATTGTTGTTATGTACCTCTTTAGGTCTTTTTCGTGCTTGCATTTGATTTTCATTCTCTCTTCTCCTTTTCTTTGGTGAAGTTAACTCCCATTCTGCACTTAATCTGAATTTGACAAAAAAAAAAACATTCAAAATAACTCATTTAATCACGTTTAATGAAAAATAATATAGTATACACAAGTTATATATACTTTCATATTTAGCAGAATATATATATACTATCATATATAATTCTAAATTGATGTTATAATTTACAGTATAAACTCAATCTAATCATTTGATGACAAAATTCTCATACAAAACAGTTTATATGAGTTGTATATAGTAACATATATACTATACTTCTAAAAGATTTAACAAATGTTAATATTTTAAAGCCATTTCTAACAATAATACCCAAAATCATTAGTATATATAAGCTTATATATACATCATTTTTCAGTTTATATACCCTATATATACCCCCATATATACCTTTCAGAAAATCAAAAAGCAATTTCAAAATTTACCTATCCATAAACTCTTGCTGTCGGCGGTCTCTTATTTCTTCAAACTTTTCTTTAGGGTCGATTTCCTAGCCATTAAGTCGCCAAATTAAATATAAGGTTTCAAAAATTAAGGAAACGAAAATGCAGCTTGAAGAAAAATTAACGAAGAAGGGAGTAATGTGGTAGAAGGAATCGGGTAGGATGAATCGAAGCCGGAAGGAAGGTTGAAGATGAATCGACGGTGGTTCTTGAAGATGAATCGATGGTGGTTTTGTCTGTTGAATGATTTTCGATGGGAGATGGAAGGAATCGTGTGAGATGAAAAGACTGTTGGCTGCCGTTTAGAAAACGATGTTATTAGGTTTGAGCAGTTTTGAAATATTGGTCAATTATGTGTTTTTTTTTTTTTAATTTCTGTAAATTTGTGCGATTTGTTTAATTTGTAAACTAAATATGGGTTAATTGTTAAAGAAAGGTTAATGGGTCTCATTATCCACACAAGGCCCATATTCAACTGAATCCAACTGCCCCTTCACTAAACCCTATTCCACTCTTCCTTCTTCACGCTCTGGTTCAAACCCACTCGCAGTCCTAATCTGATCTATCTACATTTTACCTCACTCTTCCGTTCAGAGATTGGGAGGAGGCTCCAGCTCGTAACCTTGATCTCTAAATATATCAATCTCAATAGCCAACCATGGCAACGAGCTACGACTATGAAGATGCCTCCGCCGCCGCCGGTTACGATGAGCAAAGTGGCTCTAATAGGCAAGACCTAGGTTATGATCCGAATTTCGTTCCCGATTCGGTAAAATCCTTCGTGGTGCACCTTTATCGCCACATAAGAGAGAAAAATGTGTATGAGATTCATCAGATGTATGAAACCTCCTTCCAAACATTGTCGGAGCGGCTCTTTAAGGAAACTCCTTGGCCTTCTGTTGATGCTGTGGCTCATTACGTTGATAATGATCATGTTTTCTGTCTTCTCTATCGTGAGATGTGGTTCCGCCACTTGTATGCGCGTCTCTCGCCTACTCTTAAGCAGAGAATTGATAGTTGGGATAACTATTGCAGCCTTTTCCAGGTATTGTCTCTCATTTGTTTTCTCAGTTTTCTGCTTGATTTGTGTTTCTCATACTTGTTTGTGTATGTTCTTGTTTAGGTAGTTTTGCATGGAGTGGTTAATATGCAGCTACCAAACCAGTGGCTTTGGGATATGGTGGATGAGTTTGTTTATCAGTTTCAAAGCTTTTGTCAGTATAGAGCTAAGATGAAAAGCAAGACTGAGCAAGAAATTGCATTTTTGAGGCAACATGATCAGGTTTCTATTTATTATTTCTTTTGAAGTGTTGTTTCCTTCAATTCTGGAGGAGATATTCTGTTATACTTTCTTGTATGAAATTTTGAAATTGGGTTATCACCGTTTTAGAGTTACAGACTTGTTTTATGACAGGCCTGGAATGTTTATGGAGTGCTCAACTTCTTGCAAGCATTGGTGGAGAAATCCACGATTATTCAAATTCTGGAGCAGGAGAAAGAGGGTCTTGAACAATTTACCGCCACTGATGGTTATGACTACAATGGTGGGAGTAATGTCTTGAAGGTTTTGGGATACTTCAGCATGGTTGGTTTGCTCCGAGTCCATTGTCTTCTAGGTGACTACCATACCGGCCTGAAGTGCTTACTTCCTATTGACATCAGTCAACAACAAGGTGTTTACACCAGTGTTATAGGAAGTCACATAACTACGATATATCATTATGGTTTTGCCAATCTTATGTTGCGAAGGTATGTGCTTGCTATAATTTGTTCACTTTCAAATACTCCATTTATCTTGTCCCCCTTTAAGAGTTATTTGAACATCCCTTTTAGTTGCAATTATTGTAAGTTTCAGTTATCTGATTATGTGAATTTTATTGCATTGTTTCTCGAGAAAATTTTGGAAGTTATAAATTTCTCTAATTTCTTGACCCATGTGCAATTGAGGGTAGTGAGTAATGCAGGCAATAATAAATGAAGAAAGAGATTACTCGTTTTGTTTTGTTTACTTTTTTTCCTTCTGAAGTTGTAGTGCTGTAAAAAATTTTCTTCCTGTAAGTGATTCTTTACATGATCTTTTTTCATAGTATAACAAGAATTTTAAAACTGGTAACTTCTTAAGGTATGTTGATGCCATTCGTGAGTTCAACAAAATCCTGTTGTACATATACAAGACCAAGCAGTATCACCAGAAATCTCCACAATATGAGCAGATACTGAAGAAGAATGAACAGATGTATGCATTGCTAGCTATTGCTCTTTCGCTCTGCCCCCAAGTAAAGCTTGTTGAGGAGACTGTGAACTCTCAGTTGAGGGAGAAGTATGGTGAAAAGATGGTTCGAATGCAACGATATGATGATGAAGCATTTGCTATATATGATGAGCTATTCTCATATGCATGCCCCAAGTTCATTACACCCTCAGCTCCAAGTTTCGAAGAGCCTCTTGTAAACTACAATCAGGTATGCATGGTCTACATCTTTGTTTTTTTGACACTCTTCCTTTCCTGCCTCCTTAGCATTTGCATTGAACAGTTGGGTAAAACCTGAATTTTTATGTGGAAGAAGTGAGTGCTTCAATTAATCAATTTAATTAACATGTGCTTTATGTTATGGAAAGAACTTGGTGATGGAATAGGAAGCATGTGCAAGATTACTTTTCAACCAGTAGGGCTTATTCGGAACACTACATAGTGGTTTGCATTGAGAAGAATGTCTTCTTTCTAGTTATTGAAATTTTCAGTTTTCATCGCAACAGTTAAATGTCACATCGACTAGGCCGTCTATCTGTCCTATGATAATTTTTTTCCTTTTGCCTTTCTCCTTTTGTGACATTGGCTGATCTAAACTCTCTTGGCAATTGCTTTATTATTTGGTTTTCTCATTTTCTTCTTGTCTTCATCTGATTTGATTATGATTACTGTTGCTTGGTTATTTTCTCAGGATGCTTACAGATTGCAGTTGAAACTATTTCTTTATGAAGTAAAGCAGCAACAGTTGTTATCAGGTGTGAGGACCTTCCTGAAGGTTTATTCAACCATATCTCTTGCTAAGCTTGCTAGTTACATGGATGTGGATGAACCCACTTTAAGGTGAGTTTTTTTTTCTCCCTACCTTCCAATCAGTAAACACTTTGTCAGATGATGAGGTTTTAATTTTCTGTCACATGTTGCAGGACTATATTGATGACATACAAGCACAAGACTCATGCTGTTGATTCTGAGGGAAAGATAACCTCTAATGCTGATGTTGATTTCTACATTGATGCTGTATGTTATTTTCTGTATGATGCATCATTATCATTTTTGTGTCAATAGTTGCTTTAGGTATTATATTTGAGCTTCCATATTGTGTCAAATAGTTGTTGCATGGTTTCTGTTTGGATTCTCTTTGGATGCAGTTTATGTTGTGCAAGATCCAAGCTGTCTATAATATGCCTACAATTGTGGTCAATTTCAATTCACCTGCCTCACTTTATTCGATAAAATTATAGCAAATAGTATGTCGTATTTTCAGTATTTTACCATCTTGTTCGCGTAGCTTCATCTAGATTATTTCTGATAGCTTAACTTGAGTTGATTATTTGAGGTGCACACATAGATTTGGTTCTTTAGGCTGTATGTGTGCTTGATGGACTTGTACATGAGATAGTTATTTTACTAAAACCACAGCATTATATTTAATGTTTGCTGGGAAAATAGTAGTCCTTTTTTTTTTTTTTTTTGAGAAGAAGATAGTAGTACTTTTAAGTCTTTTTAGATTGATATCATATTTTTTGGAAGGACAAAACAAAGGTGATATGGATCTTTTTTTTTGTTCATCTAATCTTACTTCCTTTATGCCTTGCTCCCAGCATACTATGCTCACTTTGTTCTTATGGATTTATGTTTTTATTTTTTGTGCTATACTGTTCTGATCACTTTGTTTTGCTTCAGGATATGATTCATGTAGTTGAATCAAAACCATTGAAGCGTTATGGTGATTACTTTTTGCGGCAAATCGTCAAGGTATGAAAGGTCTTTTTCACTTTGGTCAAGTGTCAATCTATGTGTTCCCTCTATTTATTTTCTTTTCTCTTTCGGTACACAGCTTGAAGGCGTGATAAATGATATGGATCGGATAAAGCTGGAATGAGGCAAAATAGCTTTCTAGAATTAGACTCTGCTGCTTGGCTTAGATTTTGTTTACCCATTGGGATTTTACTGCATATTCTTTTTGAATTAGTAGAACAACATGGTTAGCTTTGAAATGTAATTTTATCTAATTTTATGTGAGGATATCAATCCAATCACAAGTGTCCTTTGGGTACACTAGTGGCTGAAAAAAAGATGTGCTTTGTAACAATCTGAAATATCACACAGAATTAGACTCTGTTATTGGGTGGCAAATGCTTAAATACTTTAGGATGGAATTATCTATTTTTGTTTTCCCATTACTGTTCATCATGCCATGTTTTTACATGGCATGCAGCTTTTTGAAGTTTAGAACAGTAGATCATGTCTGCTGTGTTGTGATAATGCTATTTTTTTTAGTAAATTTTATTAGTAAAATTATCTTTGGGTTAAAAAAAGATAATTATTTTCAAATCCTTAAATTTTTATATAATTTGCGTTTGAATTTTATTATTTTGAAAAATGGATTTTATGTCTAAAATTTCTATTATTTTACTGTTAATTAGTATTAAAAAGATTAAAATATCTTTTATATTATGTATATTAATTTATACTAATTGATTTTTGAGTCTATTAATTTTTTAATACTTAAATTTAATTTTTAAAAATATTAATAATAATTTTCTATTTTCAATCTCATTAATTTTGATAATAAAAAAGTAATAAATAAATAAAGTAATAAATTATAACAAAAAATAACAAATTATAAAAAAAGTAAAAATAAATTTTTTTTATCACATTTCCTTTTTCTTTTTTTTTCTTTTCTCCATTTTCGAGTTATCTCCTCCATTTTAGAGCAGCAACGGCAGAGAAAGCCAATCACGGCGTCGCCGCTTCCCTTTCAGCCACTATAGCCACCACCTTCTTTTCTTCTTTTTCATCTTTTCTTTTCCTTCTTTTCTGTGAACTCTTCGGTGGCACTTCATTTCCTCATCCTCTTTCCTCATCTAGCATCCTCGTCTTTATCTTCGCACCAGAGGCTTTAATTTTAAGGAGAGAAAGAAAGGGTTTTTTAAGGAAAGATTTTTGTTCTTTTCGATCAATAGAGAAAGCATAAATTTGAATGGCCGTAATAAATCTCTTGAACTCGCCGGAACTTTGAAGAAATCTAACGGCATTCGGTAAGTATTCTCACTACTCCTTGTGTTTATTCGTAGTGAAATCAGAATTAAACAATCTAAGGTTTTTGTTTTGGAAAAATCAAATGAGAAATTTGATAATTCTATGTCAGCAATTGATTGCAGAATATCTAGTGATGTGAATGCAAAATTTGTAGACAAGAGAAATGAATGCTTTTAGTGCGAGAAATAAATTGCAATTCTAAGTTACTGGTGGGTTTTGATGATTGTAAGCTTTTGAAATAAACAGAGATGCCAACAATAAAGAAAGAAATGGAAGGAGAAATTTCAAGAAGTATGAGCATGGATTGCAATAACGAAACATAGATTGATATTAAGACTCGCATACCTAAAGATGAAATTAAAGCAGGTTGAAAAGGGAGAGCAGAGAGACCCAAAACTTAAGACTTTGATGCAGAGGAGGGTGAAATGATTAAAAGAGGAAAATAAGCAAGAAGAGGAAGTTTTTGACCAAGTTAGTATATACAGACCACTATTAAACCCAACTTCTCGAATGGTGAACGATGAGCATCAGTTCTGTTTTTTATGAAAATGGCAATGAGCACTGGTTCTGTTTTTGAATTGCGATTTGTGTGTATGAGTGTTGATATGTGATTGTGCATCGGTTCTGTATTTGAATTGTCTTCGTTAGAAAGTGAAAGATGTGGCAGACTAACATTTTAGCTTTCTTCAGATATCTTCGTTCTAAAGTTCTCATGGTTGGTTTTGTTTTTTGAGGCTATGATAGATTCTTGGTTGGACAATATTTAGCTTTTGATTTCTTTTCTTTGCTATAATGGTAGGAATTGCTGGCATATGTTGCTTGACAGAAGACTGAAGATTCATGGTGATGAGTTCTGGACGACGATGATGAGTTCCGGACGACGGTGGTAGAGGTGGTGAATCTCTGGCAACAGTCCGGTGAAGAAGAAAGAAGAAGAAGATTTTTCTGAATATTATTATTATTATTATTATGAAGGGTAGTTTTTTATTTTTTACTTTTATAAACCTAAAATGTTAGTTTTTTCATTTGACTCGCGATATTTTGTTTCAGAAGGATCTAATAGTATAATGATTAAAATATAAATGACCTATTAATTAATTTTTTAAAATGGAAGGAACCAATCATATATTATAAAAAATTTTAAAAATCTGAAAATAATTATAAAAAAAAAATTATGAGTAAAAAGATTTTGGAGTAAAAAAAAAAACTCATAAGTAAAAAAACTCATATACTGTTTTATTTGTTAAAAATAAATTATTTTCAGATTGTTATGATTCTTAACTTCATCATGTGTTTCATATACTGCCTGCCTACAAATTATTTTTTAAAGTGGCCAATGTGTTCTTGCATCTTCAAATTGATTACAGTTATGTTATTTTTTATTTTTTCCTTTCATTTTTACTTAATATTCAAATATTTTATTTTCTTTATTATTAATTAAATAAAATTTAGGAATCTATTAATTTATTTATTATGTTTTATACATATACTTATTAGAATCTTATCTTTCACGATAATGGTAGAACGAATAAGTTCCTTTATATTATAAAAATAAAAGTTGGAAAAACATAAATGGATAAACATACACTAACTGTTTGGACCAAATACAAAATAACAAAACTGAACTAACTCTGTGATGGGTATGGTTGAATTTGAATGTTAGGTATCATATATATATATATATATATATATATATATATATATATATATATATATATATATATATTTCTCTTATATAACAATAACATGTGTATCATCCAACCTTCAACTTTGTTAAAAATGAATTTAATTACATTTAATTATCTCTTTTCCCTCCTACATTAATATATTATTTATAATTTAGTGTCTTAATCTTCCACCAAACACTTGGCACTTAGTAAATTAGAGATGTGCTTGAAACCAAATTCTCACTTCTGCTTCTTCTAATCATTCTCCAATACTGAAAGATTAGTTATGGACAGGAGAAGTGTAAGAACTTGCTTAAAGAAGTCAATGAAGATAGTCAACTTTATAATGCTTCTCTTTGGAATTGGAATTCTTATTTACTCTCTTTGGATGGAGAAGCAATGGCATCACTGTATTTCTTACTTCATTCCTCATCCTTCTCCTCCTCCTCCAATACCCTGGTAATAATATTCTCATTTCTTGCTATTTTTTATGATTTATTTTTTATTTTTTTTTCCAAACGGCAAATTAAGTTTTTTAGTTAAGTTACGACCTCAATCCTTTACCTGATCGGACAAGATAATGTTATTTTTATGATCTAATTCATTTTGTTTTAGGTGGGTAGGTACTAATTACTTTTCTTTATTAATTAAAACCCATTTTTACATAAATAAACATGTAATTATCAATAATTATCAATATTGAATTCAGTAAGTTGATTTGCAATTATTAGTTATGGGTTCAGGTTTATATATGCATGTTTAGGTGTGGGAATTGCAGTTTCATTGAGCACTCTTTGTGGTTATATGGCACTTCATTCTGCAGGCCATTACACTCTTTTTGCAGTATCCTTCAATACTTAAGCTATTAATTAGTACTACTTTCTGCAAATACATACAAAAAGAAAAAGTTCCTTCCTTCACATAATTTTAGTATATTTTCATAATCTGCTTCCTTCCATTACTTGAAGTTGCAGTTGTAATAATAATTTTCTTCAAGATGGATTCTATTGCGGTATGTTTATTTATCATATTTATACTAATTAATCATATATTTATTAATCATTTTATATCTAAGCCGTCTTTTTTTTCTCGTTTTATAGCAAATTTCGTCGAGTATCGATAAAGAACATAAAGAAGAGTTTAAGAGTTTTTTGAACATTTATCTAAGAATAAGTCGAGTGGTTGTTATCTTAACTTTGGCAACACAGGTAATTTTGGTTATTATTTATTTATTTTGCACTAAATGGAAAAAAAGAAATTTTAATGTTGGTTTATTGAGAATATAATTCCACGTCAAATAATAAGCAAGTGACATGCTTAATTAAATGAGGTGTAGTTTTAGCACAAATTAATTAGTTTTGTACAAGATGATTCATTATTCATTCACTTATAAGTTAATGTGTGTATTCACTTATAAGTTCATGTGTGAATGCGTGCGGCCATCGACTATAAGTGTGACCAATTTTTGCAGATAAATGGTGCTGCTCTTGCTGTAATAGTTTGGTTAATAGGGACAGAGCCAAGAATTGAATGCAATCAGCCAAATGTATCACGTTTTAGTTATTCTTTTTTGGTGCCTAACGTTCCTGAAATTGATAGCTCAATACAAGCTTGTAGTTGTAGAAGATGTGAAGATTTACTACTTCAAGAGAATCCACAACCAGCCTTTTTATTCAATATATTTAGTGTAATAAGAGACCGATTTCGAAGAGATTAAGGATGTGTTTGTATCTAATGTAACCACAAATCTTAATTATTATAAAATCAAATTATAATTATAAAATCAAATTATAATTGTAGGTTGTGATTTTGGTATCAATCTCATAATTAACTACTATGGAAAAGAAAATAATATTCATTTTAAAATAAATTATAATTATTTTAAAAATTTTAACTTATATTTTATTTATCAATATTGTATATAGAACTTTTTTATTATTTTTTAATTATAAATTAACATCTTGTTAGAATATTTAAACATACTGCATTTAGTTTGTAATATTTTAAATTCTTATTTTAACCGTATTATGAATTAAATATTTTAAATATTGCATTATATAAATTATAAATATAATAAAGTTATTAATATTATGCTATTGTCAATCATTGAAAAAAAAAATTTAAATATTTTATTATTAATTTCAATAAATTTTACGTTGCTATTATCAATTATTAGAAAGAATTAAAATGATCAAAACATTAATTATTTCATTGAAAAAAATATATAGTATTAATTATAAATTATTAGAGATTACGTATGGAAGATAAAAATTTTTAAAAGTAAAAATATAATTAAAATAAAAATCAACAAAATGATAATCCATTATTTTGCTTATTTTTGTAGGAACTAATGGGGAAAAAAGAAGAAATTTATGCAGGAACTGCCTCTGCAAGTCTAGCCCAACCGTTAAACCCGAAGATTGTTATTTCATTATTAGCTGTATGCTTGGAATTCACCCTCCCAATTTCAAATTCATAATCTCTAATAATGGAAACTCTAAATGCTTACGGAGATTCTGCTTTCAGGGCCATTCCTAGAGCTCCAGATATGCCAGTATATGCGGCGTCGATGAGTCTTTTGGACAAATTAGGAGACTAGATTACTATGTAAACTTGATTTTGTTGTTTTTAATATTTCAACTTAAACAGGTCATGGCTGCTTTTAAGGAAGACCCTAGCCAAGTTAAGCTCAATTTGGGACTTGGTGTTTATAGAGGAGAGGCAGGTGTGGGTGTCAATCATTTGTAATCACATTGAATCATTTGATTTATTCAATTTCAATTTTAAGAAATCTTTTCTGTAATTGATATGCTTGTTCATTTTGTGTTTGGCTTTTTGTTTGCAGGAAGGAAACCCTCATGTTCCTGACGTTGTTAGACGAGCAGAACAGCTACTACTTAATGACATGTAATGAGCTTTAAGCTTTGCTTGCGGTTTGAATTTTGTTTAGTTATTGAACTCTATTTTACTTGATTTCCAGGTCTGTCACTAAGGAATATATCCCTATTACTGGGTTGTCAGAATTTAATAAATTGAGTGCAGAGCTTGTTTTTGGCGCTGACAAGTGACAGGTTTAATGATATATCTAATCTGAGCATAATAGATACATTAATGGGTGGTGAAGTTTTGATAGAACTTAAATTGAATGTAGCATAATGGTATTTGATGAGTTTATTCTTTGATGAACTTCAATTTCATATTGTTAATGTTACATGAAGTTATGTTATATCATTATCAAGACTCTCTTCTTTCACCAAAGAATTTGCTTTCTAGCGAAAGATGCGTGTCTTTGCTAATTGCAATTCATCATCTTCTTGGAATTTGGAAATTGCTGCTATCACATAGAACAGGGTGACTACAGTCCAGTGCGTGGCAGGTATTGGTGCACTGGGGATTGGAGCTGAGTTTTTAGCAAAATATTATCACCAGGTATGAATTTACTTTAGTCAGTGTCACCTATTCTTTTGCATTCTTCAGTTTTAGTTCTATGGGGTTATAATAAGATGTTATACCCTTTTGTCTACCTCAATGTGCAGAAATTAGTATATCATCCCCAGCCAACATATGGAAATCATCCTAATTTTTTCTTGGCTGCAGGACATACTTTGAAGGCTTTCAAATACTATGATCCGATAACCCATGGGTTGGCTTTTCAAGGTTTGTTTGCTCTAGAATATTTTCCACATACATTCTTTCTTACAGTCATTCTTTTGTTGTTGTTTAAATACATATAAAGATTTGGGCGTATTTGCAATGAGTTGTTAACAAATGGTCTATAGACTATAGCCTTTAAGAAAAAATGGCTTTTTTTTAGCAGAAATACATTTTCTATAATGAATTAGTTGTGGGATGTAATTATTTCATTCATTCTTATCATATGTTTATTTATTTTTGTGTTAGGATTGTTTGAGGACCTTGGTTCTGCGCCGTCAGGAGCCATCATGCTTCTCCCTGCATTTAGGCACAATCCTACTGGTCCTGATCCAACTCTTGAGCAATGGGAGCATATCATGAAATTGGTGGGATCAAAAGGATGTTACCATACTTTGATTGTGCTTATCAGGTAGACTGCAATTGAATTAATGCTAAACCCATCAGTGATTTCCTATTCCTTTTCTCTTCTAATGTTAGAGCTTTATCCCAATCCAGGCTTTGCAAGTCGGAATTTGGATCTGGATGCTAAACCAGTTCAAATGTTTGTAGCAGATGGAGGTGAATGCCTTGTAGCTCAATCTTATTTAAAAGTTATGGGAATCTACTCAGATCGTGTTGGTGCACTTAGCATTGTAAGGCATTAGCATTAAGCAGCAAACAACTTCCATTTGTGTTTTAAAGTTACTGTCAACTTGACTATTTTGTTTCTTCCCAATAGCATGCTATTTCCATGAACTTTATGCATGCAATTTTGTTGTTTTTTCCGCTTCAAGAAGTTAAATAAATTACAGGTGTGCAAGACAGCAGATATAGCAAGTCGTGTTAATAGCCAGCTGAAACTTGTGATCCGACCTATGTATTCAAACCCACCCTTTCATGGGGGTAGCCACAATAAGAGACAGGTTTATTCATTTTCTCAGTGAAGTTTAAATTCTGAGTTGTAATTTTCTGCAATAATTTTATTCTCAAGTAAAGGGTAGTTAGGTAGTGAAAATGTGTACAATTATATTTCTTGTAGTTAAGTGCAGCTAAAGAAAAGTTACATAGGAAATCTGACCTATCAGCTAAAGGACTTTACTTTTTATGTATGTTTGGTCATTTTAAGAAGATGGTGCTAATTTAACCAATGAAAATCAAGCATAGCCAACCTATATATACTTTAATAATCACGTGTCAACTGATAAAATTAACCAAGTGCTCACCCGGTACAGAAATGAATATGCAAATGGATAGATATGCTGATTGCTCTGTCTTTCTTTCCCTCTGACTTTCAATTCTTATATGTAGGGAGATGGTCACCGAATGGACTGCTGAGTTGAAGGCAATGAGCGATCGTATTATTAGCCCGCACCAGCGACTATATGATGCTTTACGTAATAAAGGTAATTAAACCAAACTTCAAGCATTTTTCATTGGGATGTTTAGAATTTGGTAGCTATTCCAAAATTGGATGCTCTTAAAAAAAAGGTGAAAACTTTCTAAAACCTATCAAAGTTTCAAGGGGAATCAATAGTGATTTTTAAAATCTACTGAGAATCATGCAGTATTGTATGTCGAGATTTCAGTGTGCTAAAACTGAAACAAACAAGTTTTAAGTGTTTGTCCTGAGGTTCAAGTTTTTTGCAAGTGTTTTTACTTATGAATGTCTCCATTTATCTGTAAATAAATATGCAGGTACACCTGGAGAGTGGAGTCACATAAAAAAGCCAGGTTGGAATGTGTAGTTTCAGTGGATTGAAGGAGGAACAAGTTGCCTTCATAACATCTACATGTCATCTGATGGGTAAGGGTACTCTGTTAAGACTTTACTATCAACTTGCAAATACTAGTTTTGATAATTTGTAACCTTTGAATGATACAGGAGAAGTAACATAGCAGGGCTCACCACTAAAACAATCCCTTATCTTGTAGAGGCAATGCATGCTGCTGTCACCCAGAATCCATAGCCTCCTCCTGTCCTGGCTGGCTGGGAATTTGAGTACTGCATTCAAAATGGTGGTGTTGGGCCTTGGGATTTGAATCCATAGCCTCCTCTGTGTAGTAGATTCATCCAATTAATTTTGTTTTGGAAGAAAATGAATGAATGAGTGGGTCAATTTTGGCTGCTGCTGTTTTCAACCATGGCTTTCAAATGCCTATAATCCTTAAATTAGTGAAAGTGAATTCTTCTCTTGTTTGTGTTTAATTATAAATTAATAATTGAGGTAGTATTAGTAATTAATAGTAATTATTTTGTTTAATTTTTTATTTTTACTTTAAGATAATTACAATTATCCAGTTTCTTAATGCCTAGGGAGCGATGAAGTTTGATCCAGAAGAAGCCTTCCGTATTGAGAAACGTGCCAATGCCACATCAGCAGAAGCGTACAAGCAAAACCAAACACTTCCGTCTTTCTTATAAAATAAAATCCAAATCCAACCATTTTTGTCATTCGCCGCGTAAGCCTCTGTTACAAAAAATGAGCTCGAGTGATCGGAGAATAAGCGTTCTGGCTAAACATCTCGGAGCCGTCGAGATGGACTCTCAATATGACGCCGTCGTCTCTGCTTCTCCCACTTCCGGTTATCAAGGCGATTCCGTTTTCTCTCACGTTGTTCGCGCCCCTGAAGATCCAATTCTCGGTGTATGGCGCCTCTCTCAATCCTGAAGTTTTTAGCTCAATCATCCCTTTTTCCTTTTCATGTATTTATTTTTCCCCTTAATGAATAAATAGGTGACTGTGGCGTATAACAAGGACCCCAGCCCTGTTAAATTGAATTTGGGAGTTGGCGCTTATCGAACTGAGGTTAGTTCCTTTTATTTTAATTAAAATTTGGGTTCACTATTGATAGAGTACTGAATTCCATGTATAGTTGCTTTGGTTTGACACTGATGATAGAATAGGTATGTTTTAGATGAATTTTCTATGTGAAACTAAAGAATGAGTTATCTTTTTGTTTCAATAGGAAGGGAAACCTCTTGTTCTGAATGTAGTGAGGAAAGCTGAGCAGCAGCTTGTTAATGACAGGTTAGTTTTTTCAATTTTGTTTGTTGTTACTGCAACTTAACTCTATATTAACTCCAAGTTATCTCCTTCATTAGGTCCCGCGTAAAGGAATACCTTCCTATTACTGGACTTGCTGACTTCAACAAATTGAGTGCTAAACTTATTTTTGGTGCTGATAGGTGCTATACTTTAACTACTACCACTCTGTTGTTCTCTTCTTCTTATGGATTTGTTATGCAAATGACTTCTGCAATAATATGTTTTACCTAATTGATTGCTTTCTCTTGCTAAAAGCAGCCCTGCTATACAAGAGAATAGGATTACTACAGTTCAGTGCTTGTCTGGTACTGGTTCTTTGAGGGTCGGAGCGGAGTTTTTAGCCAGACATTATCACCAAGTAAATCACTTATTCATATCACCATTCATTTTATTCACCCTTTTAGGTGATAAAAATGTTGGCTTATCTTGATCATACTGTTTGCATTGCTATGCAGCGAACCATTTACATTCCCCAGCCAACTTGGGGAAACCACCCTAAAGTTTTTACATTGGCTGGGTTGTCAGTAAAATCTTATCGCTATTATGATCCTACAACACGTGGACTGAACTTCCAAGGTTTGGAACTACTATTATATAGGCTAGCAACTACCTGATCTTTCATTACATTGTACTAATAATTTCATAACTTTGCAAGTATGACCATGTACGAATTTTTCTATCAAAAAATAACCTCACTCAACATTTCTTCATTCTTTTATTTGTTCATCCTGTGGAGGGAAGGTCGATTTTGTGGGACTTTGTGGTTGTTTTACTTTGTAATATCTTTTATTAAATATGGTTGATAGGCTTATTGGAAGATCTTGGTTCTGCCCCATCGGGAGCTATCGTACTTCTTCATGCATGCGCCCATAACCCTACAGGGGTTGATCCTACTCCACAACAGTGGGATCAAATAAGGCAACTAATAAGATCAAAAAGCTTGATGCCTTTCTTTGACAGCGCTTATCAGGTAGAATACTGCTTCATATGCAACATCAGTTGTGGAATTCTTAACTTACTAAAATGTAGCTGAGAGCGTCAAAGGTGATCACGTGGAATTATTATTTAATTTATCTCCTCCCAGGGTTTTGCAAGTGGAAGCCTGGATTCTGATGCACTACCTGTTCGCATGTTTGTTGCTGATGGTGGTGAACTTCTTGTAGCTCAAAGTTATGCCAAAAACATGGGGCTCTATGGGGAACGTGTTGGTGCCTTGAGCATTGTATGACTTCAAAACTTTGAATTCATTTTTAGTATTTCTTTGACTGTTTTTAGTTTTACTCAATTATTCTATAAAGAATCGTCTCTTCTTTCTTTTGGTTTTACTGCATGCTATGAAAAATTTGAAAACAGATCAGTAATTCCTTAAATTTCACAAAGGTTTCCCAATGCATGGCATCTGGCTGCACGCGTAAATCAATTGTACTAATTGTGACTTTATTGGCACCTAATGTTTATTTTTTCTGCAATTTGTACCTTTACAGGTTTGCAGGACTGCTGATGTTGCAAGCAGGGTTGAGAGCCAGCTGAAACTTGTCATTAGACCCATGTACTCAAACCCACCAATTCATGGTGCATCTATTGTGGCTGTCATTTTAAAAGATAGGTAAACTTATAGGAAATGTCATGTATCCTTTGTGCATCTAGCATGTTTTTTTATTTCTATTTTTTAGGGAGTCCAATAGAGATGGATTTTCATACTCTATTTCCGCTTGTTTGCCTTCAGGAATTTGTACAATGAGTGGACCATTGAGCTCAAGGCAATGGCTGACCGTATTATCCGCATGCGCCAGCAACTCTTTGATGCTTTGCGTGCTAGAGGTTTTATTTCCTCAACTTTGTTTTCTTCATCCTTTTGATACTGTTATTATTACAATTAAAAGGGAAAAGAATTTGTGGTGCTATTTTTGCCCTTCTTTTATGATTCTGTTTGGTCATAGCTGAACTTGTTTTATGATGTATATCTGGCCTCTGTATTTTGTGCCAAATGCATTTTGGAATCCAGAATGGTAATCACACACCCATTATTAAACATGAAATGTTTTTTCTTCAAAAATAAATAAATAAATGTTTGTTTGTAGAGAGAATTTTTGCCCCTTTGATCAAGTAAGCATTATCCTTGATTAAGTTTTCATGTCCATTATTTATTCCATCGCTTAAACTCTGCAGGAACACCCGGTGACTGGAGTCATATTATTAAACAAATTGGAATGTTCACTTTCACTGGACTCAACTCTGATCAAGTTGCATTCATGACGAAAGAGTACCATATCTATTTGACATCCGATGGGTAATCAACTCTGTTCCTTGCCCCAAACATCAGATGTTTGACTTGAAATTTCTAACTCGAATTTGTATGTCATACATTGCAGGAGGATTAGCATGGCTGGTCTGAGCTCTAAAACAGTCCCTCACCTTGCGGATGCAATACATGCAGCCGTCACCCGTGGTGCGTAGAAGCAAGAATCTGACAATTGTTTGATTTCCTTTTGGTTTTTGTTGTTATAGCATATAATAATTGTAGCCTCTGCACGTAGAGGGTGAAAAAGATACTGCTTGAAATGAGTTTTTTCCCCTGCAGATTAGTTACACAATAGACTTTATGTACCATTTGAAAATAATAAATTTACATGAATAGTTTGGCACCTCCTCGAACCGAACAGGCGACTCGTAGTTCTTTTTCTTTTGTTCAATTTGATAATCAAAATATATAATCAAAGTTTGATAGTTTGTAGGTGGTTGGGTGACCTTCAAATTGTTAAAAGATTAATAATTTCTTTTGCATATCAAGCTATCAAAATCAAGTAAGACAACATAAACAAATTAAAAACTAAGATAAATGATGATTAAGAATATTTTGAGTTGAATGGTTAAAAAAAAAAAAAAAAGATTACTTTTGAGTTGTAGTTTGAATAATTGCCAGAAAGCTAGGATCTCCCCGTCACATGCCCGTCTGAAACCGTACGAATAAACATATGCCAACATCCAATTCTGCCAAAACATTTATAGAGAATAAGAGGGCCTAAATGAAAATTTCACCCCAACTTTTATGAAAATTGTGATTTCACTCCATTTTAAACTTTGTTGTTGAATCACTCCAAATTCTGCGAGGTAGTTGCAATTTCACTCTAAGCCAAAAATTTTGTCCATATTTAAAATAAATTCATAAGTTTAGGGATCTATTAAGTAATTATATGTCATATGAATAATTTTTTAAGTTAAATTTGCCACTTGAATGAAATCAAAATCACAAAATGAATGGTGTAGTAGTGTTATTATTTTCAATTTTATCGCCTTCAATATTCAAGCTGCTAGTTGATTCTTCCTAACCCTTTCAACCAATATTCAACTTCTCTTTTTTCTCTTTCCATTTAAAGAATTAATTCTAAATTCTTCTCCAATTTTCTACATTAAATGTCGTGCTATTATTCGTTACTCTAATAAACTATGTGTTTTTCTCAATATTTGATTTCTTTTCCTGTTTGGCGAGCATGAAAATGTAGTCTGAAATTTTCTTAAAAATGATAGAAAACAAAGTTTAAAATGGAGCGAAATGGCTAACTTTTTTGCAACAAAGTTCAGAATGGAGCGAAATTACAACTTTCACGAAAGTTCAGGTGAATTTTTCATTTAGGCCGAATAAGAGAAGTTAAAGAATTGATAAACTCTCATCGTCTTTCAACGATCAATTAATTAATTTGAATTTCAAACAGATTAATCGGAAGAACAAAAATTTAAAAGGCAAAAAAGTATACACATATATATTATACAAAATACAATTATAACAGCAGAACTTATGACCACCAGAAAATTGCTATCTGCAGTTCTTCAACAGATACGAAGAGGGGCTGCTGGAGAAGCTCATGGCAGATGAAGTTTTCCCCTTTTCTGTTCCCTTCCCAGGCGAGACACATTCGCTGAAGTCAAGGGTCCTGCATTCTGTCTGCACAAGTTCCAAACAGTTTTTCAGTCATCGAAAGGGTTTGGATGGAGAAGAGGGATGATTTTCATTTAAAAAAGAAAAAAACAGACATACCAGAAGCTTTGGAGCCAAATTTGAATGATTTTCAGGCATATTCTTTTGTTCATTATCATTTTCTCGGTCTTTAATAGAGCGTCTTTTTCCTAATAATGTTTCAGGAGTTTCATTTCCCAAAACCTCTATAGCATCAGCATATGTGGACGCTGTCTGCTCACTTAGCTGCTTCATCAATGCAATGGCATCATAGCTTCTATCTCCAGGGCTCATAAAATAACCCATATCCTGAAAAAAGGATTGCCATATTTCAGTAAATCTTAAAAGCATCAGGAAAAGACAGAGAAGTATATGTGGTAAAGTTCTTGGTACCTCAATAGATATGTCTGTGTCAACTCTTGGACCAGGCAGAAAAGAATTAATGAACCAAGGAGACTTCCATGCTGAAGGAGATTCAAAGCTCCTTTTGAAAGGAGTGTCACCAAATCTGAAAATGAATAACAAAAACCATTAAAACAACTCGTAATGCATAAAACAGAGACAAAAGAAAACATGCTTTAAACAAAACTTACATGCTCAAACTTTCTGTAGCAACATCTTTCCCATTATTAATGGCTGTACCCTCAGAAGGCGCTGATGAAGGAAGATTTTGTGCTGACGTAGTTGCTCCTATTGAATGACTATCATCCTTCCTGCTAATTGTAGGGGAGCAAACTAGTATACATGAATTTCCAGATGAAGATTCTGAAGCAATACACTGTTCAGATAATGTTCCTAATATTCTACGGTACAAATTCTTTGGAGTTCTAGAACTTGAAACAAATGCTTTATCTGCTTTAAAACCAACTTGATCAGGAGAAAAGAGCAGATCACTTAAGCTATCATCAAGAAGAAATGCAGAAGCCTGTTCCACCTGTCAAAAGATGCATGAGGGATTACTTTAGTAAGGCAAAAGAGAATGAATACAACCATAAAACACCCAAAATTCTAGCTCATCTTAAATTTAAATATCTCTGCACAAAGAAGAAAGAAACTATTGGAGGACTCACAGTTTGTACACCAGCATCAGAATGAACCTTGGCCTTGGAATCATCATTATCAGCACATTGTTTCATGTTATCCTGTGAAATATCATTATGACAATTTTTATCAGAAGCTTTATTGACATCAAGTGCAGAGGAATCTCGTCCCTTGTCTTGTCTACCGTCAAGAGCAGGATCTACATTTTCTTTATCTTCTAAGGTGGATTCATGGTTCCTTTTCTGATTAATAGATGGAGAAAGAGGATGTGCTCTTTGTTTCTCACTCTCATCAAACACAACAACATCTAACCTCGAAAATTCCTTGGTCAAACTGGATGCCAAGTCAACCTCAAGCTTTTTGTCAACTCTTCTATCGGACAACGGGGACAACAGATCACGATTTCGTTTCTTCAAAATGGATGGTGTCCCTGTGAAAGTCTTAGCAGCACTCTTCAGCAAAACATCAGGACTATCATCTCGAGATGGTGAGTCCCATAACCTATATGGAGTACTACAATTCATGGAAGACATCATCAATTGGCGGATACCAAGAGGACTATACTCTTGCTGCATATCATTTCCAGATTGTATAAGGTCACAGCTCAGAAAAGGAATATCCAGACTTGGAAAACGAGGAGGTTCATAGCATAGAGCTCCATCTTGCTGTTCCATCTGAACAGTTTGCATTTCTTCTCTAGGACATGACCGCACATTGTTGGAACCTGAAGCAAAAGTATTCACAGGCACTAATTTTGAAGGTTCCTTCAAAAAATGTTGTTCTTGCATGTCTGTGGTTTCTGCAACATCATCACAGGTGTAGCCACCAGTACCGTTTGTATATACAAAGCCATCATTTGTACTTGTAACAAACTCCTGATCATTGCTTGCAAAGGAGTGACCAATTAATTGACTTGGGTCCCTTTCACATATTACGGTACTATCATCAGCAGTAAGTAGCAAAGGACCAGATGGAAATGACTGAGTGCATGAAGCAAGCAATACACCAGATTTTGAACATGTAATTGATTGCGAAGTTTTGTCAATTTCAGATATCTGCACATCTGATGATTGGCAATTCAAGGAATCTATGCATGCCACTGAGTTTGAGTCCTTAGTAAAGCTTCTAGAGGAGAAAATCCCACTGTTCATTGCCTCGGAAAACAAGAACCGGCAACATTCATCATCAGATATTAACACATGACCTGCTTTCGTATTAGTTGAAGTGATATTTTGCATAGAAGTAGCAACGTTCAAGCCCGTGGAAGTTTGAAAGGTAACATTTTCCAATTCATGGCTCTCATGAGCAGCTATAGAATCAGTTGGAAACCCTGAGGAAATGTTTTGTGAATCCTGTAAATTCGTTTGGTAATCACAAGTTATATCAGGGATGGAGAAGACAACATCTCCAGCTGATGTAAAATACTGTTCTGAACAAGAGGGTGGACTAGAGCTTCGCTCCTTTTCAACACCAGTGCCCTCAGTAAGCTGGAAGTCTTCCCCTGTATATATTGCAAGCGCATTGCATATGCCACCAGCAGACTGCGAGCATCCAGCACGACTTGACTCTTGACTGCATTCTGATATTTCGTCCGCTTCTGCTCCACATCTTGGACCACAATCATCTCCATTGCTTTGAACCCTACAAGAAGGCATGGTTTGATTTTGATAGGGAACAAGAGGAAGACCTTGAAACTGTTCTAATAGACCTGATGCCAAGTAAGAGTCTATTTTCTTCTTCACAGAACTGTTCCAGTGATTTTTTATAGCATTGTCTGTCCTGTTGACAACACAAGCACAGATAGATCACAAATTTTGGTGAGTAACTCCCAATAAATTAAAGCATGTATAAATATCAAACATCCAAGAAAGTTATTCATAATGACATAAAAATGAGGAAAATAAAATTAAACACATGAAATTTAAGCAGCAAGAAACAAATCATGCAGAAGCTCTCTAAAATTAAGAACAAATTGTGTGAGCTACGGTTCACGTTAGAAAACAACAGACCTTCCAGGGAGGAACTTCGTCAGCTCAGCCCATCTGTTCCCATAAATCTGATGAGCGCGAATCAAGGCCAACTCCTCTTGTTGGGTCCAGGCTTCTTTATTTATTGAAGGATTAAGATGATTATGCCACCTAAAGTAACATATGTATGTCAGTACAAAAGTAGCACTGTAGCATTGCAATTGATAACAAATGGTAAGAAAAAATAAAATGATAAATAGGACCATATTTTGGAAGTGTAGTTGCAATATTAGGGAACATATGTGGACTGATTAAATCAGCTATCTTACCTTTCCCTGCACTGTTTTCCAATTCGACCTGGTAAATGTTGCGCAATTGTGGACCACTTTTTTGGCCCATATTTGTTTACAAGTTCAATGATTATTTCATCCTCCTGTTTACATTTTGAAAAAAAAAAAAGTCAAATTACATGTTAGTAACTATAAACTCGATTTAGTTCGAGTTAATGTAAAAGTTTAGGCTAAGCATGGTCAGAAATATGGACAGGAAACAATTATGTATACCTCCTTCGACCAAGGACCTTTCACAAGCTCTGGATTTAAAACCTTCTGCCATCTATGCAAGCACTGCACGTCAGTCCGGTCTTTGAAACACTCAGCTGTAGACAATTCAACCAAATTATAATTAGATATTTGAAGATAAAAGTACAAATAGTGGGGAGCAGAATAGTGCAAATCGAGAAAGGAAAGTAGATGGACATAGATAGCTTATCATATGCAATAAAGAGCCATAAGAGATGAAAAGGCCAAAAGGGTAACTCAAATTTAAAGAATCACTAGAACAAACACGGAGAGGGAATGAGTTCAATTGGGTCACATAATTGAAAATTACATAACTAACATACACTCACACACACAGCATCAAACAACAATTAGGTGTGACGCATAGAAGCATCCCAAAATAACTTCCTGTTATGAAGTCAAAGAAAACTGCACTAATTGGACCCATAAACTGACATTGTCATTTTTATTATTATTATCAATCATCATATCATCAACTCTTTATTGTTAGAAAGACACATCATCTGTAAAACTAGAAAATCAAGCACAGCAGATTTGGTAAAAAAGGATAAAGCAAAATGAAGGTAGAAATGGGTGAAAGTTAACAAGGAAATTTTCAAATATTTCAAGATGGTGATGGAGATAAACTTTAACGTTCACAAACATACCAATTTTTTTCCAATTCTTTCCTTTGAAACGCTGAACAGCCTTCCGCAACATCTCATCCTGTACATAAGTTAAATCTAAATCAGCTATGCTACATGTTTCAATGTGAAACATATCCGAGAATAAACAATTACCTCTTCAGCTGTCCACTGACCCTTTGTGGAACGCCTTGCTGGCCCACTGGTCCGTCTGAAAGGAAAAGAAACAATAATAACAGTTCTGATTCACATTCAATATTAAAGGTAATTCTCTCTATCAAAGGAATAATAGTGACAAATAGTTAACACCATTTGATATCCTTAAATTTCAAATTACTGGGAATTCAGGATTAAAATTTCCCATCTGATGAAGAAAAAAAGAGACCAGAATGATGTGGGTGGTTCTGGCTTGGGTGAGAGGGAGAGAGAAAAGGAGGAAATCTATAGGAACAACTATAAATAAGTTAAAACTAGCAAAAGCATGCATTTTAGTTTATAAGTACTGCAAAAGCATGGCATAGCAACTGGCAATACGTCAAATGTTTCAAAGATGTTCCATAATACAGGTGCGTCAAAATAAAAGAAATGAAGATGGATGACTTCTGAAAGTTACCCATGCAGAGGCCGAACCCTCTGAATCTGAAGACCCTCACTCTGCCCATCTGATGGAGCAGAAATTGACTTGTCACTTTCCATTGTTCTTTGATGCGTAAATAAAGCAGCATACCCCAATTCCCACTCTACAGTAGTTTTCTCCAGAGTATGTTCTCCAAATCATTATAAATCTCCCTAATACGTATTTTGGATGTCGCCAGACAAAGTCACAACCTAAATATAAATTCACAACCAAAAAGGCAATTCAATTTCATATGATATAATAGAGAAGCTCCAAATAACAGAGAAATAATAAACAACTTTCCTAGAGAAACAGTACAAGTGTTCAACAATAACCCAGCGTTTGTCACCATGAATAAAGAAAAACACACGAATATAGTTAAAGTAGCCCACTACCAGGATACACAACACAATACTCTACCATAGGAATCTCCCATACAATTCTTTAGGGATTAAATAAACTAACTATGTAAACTCAAGGATCGTGATTTCCTCAAGTTACCATAGGGTTTGAATTTGAAATTCAAAATTACGATATGAGAATTTAAATAGCATGAATCAATACCAAAAATTACGAATCGAATTTCTTAAACTCAAACCCTAGAGCGTGATCGAAATCACAAATTTTCAAATGTTTTCTTTAAAATTGACCAAAATAGCACTACAATCATTTGGATCGTTCCAATTTCATCAAATCCAAATCAAAACAATAGATGGATAGACTAGATAGCACGAGTATCAAAGAAAAATATTTCAAAATTCATAGAAAAACTTCAAATTGAAAAAACTAAAATTCAAATTTAACGTTAACTAGAGGAGGAGAACTAAAGAAACAAAAAAGCAAACACTTACGGAAGTTAGCTTTGGAGGGCGAATAGATGATCGAATCGATACGATACGCATTTGCAGATCCTACAGAATCGAGTGTAAGAAAGATAGAGATAGAGATCTGCAAATGCACTGAGGAAAAAAAAGTATAGTAGCAGAGAAGGAGAGAGAGAGAGAAAATGAAACGGTCTAGAAAGCTATTCAAACATAAAGGGGCGGACTCCACAGATTCAAACCCTATGCTTAAAGATCGAGTATCTTCTGTTTAATCATCGGTTTGGATTTTGACACGTCATATTTAAAGCCTTCTTTTTCAATTTGCTTACAACGGCCATATTTTCTCTTACTTCTCTCTATCTTTATTTTGTATTTTATCCAAAATCCCAATTTATTATGTCATTATTAAAAATAGGCACTTTTTATAATATAAATATTTTAAAAAATAGTTTAATTAATATATTTTTATCATATATTTTATTTTTATAAAACTATTAGACTTTAATATTATTAAATTATTAATTAATAAGACATATGTAAGATATTATTTTTTATACTTAAAAATATATAAAATAAACTATGAACTATAATTATATTTCTATTTTATTTAAATAATAAATTTATCTCAATAATGTACCTTAAATTTTTAATATCCAATAAATTATATAAAATGTCCATGTTAATGCTTGATTTTTGCTCTCGAAAACCGCCTAGTGATGATAAAATCTAAGTTCTGTAAAATTTTTAGATAGATAGGTTCCTTCACGGAAAAAACTGTTTTAATTCTCAGTCTTATTTCAAAAATATGTCAAAATCATTCTACTTTAGGTCATTGACGGTTTCTTTCCTCGATCCTCGTAAATTTACTTAAAATTAATTTATCATTTTAAATTGATTAATTTTCGATCTAACATCTTAGTCAGGCCGGTGTTGGGATTTTAAGCCAAAACCTGGGTGAACCAAATCAAACCAGTTAAAACCTAATCAGCTTGATTTGAATCGAACCAGTTTGGTTCGACTAAAAAATAAACCCCTTCTTAAACAACTAAAGTGTTGCCTTTCTTTTCTTTAGCCAAAACAGAAAAGCAGAAAAAACAATGAAATGAAAACAGAAAGCAAATACAAAACAAGAGAGAGCAAAATTAAGAAAAGAAAGGAGAGAGAGAGGTTTATCTCTTTTCTTTTAGAGCATAACTGAAACCTGTACGATGAAGAGAGGGATCAGAAGGAGAACAACAAATGAGTTGAGGGCAACGAAGGACCATAGGCAGAGAAGTGCAACCAAGGGGCGCGGATAGAGGCAAGGAGGACCAATTGGATCACCTTTCTAGCTTATATTGAGCTTGGTTTATTGTTTCTGGTAAGGAAGTGATCTTGGCAAGTATGAATAGGGAGTGAGGTATCCCCTTCCCATTAGGGAAATGGTGGGAAAGCGTGCTAGCCTTAGTTTCAAAAGTGGGAAAAAAGCTTTCAATTAGATCTTGGAGCCAAAGTCCGAGGAAGGCCTAGAAATGGGATTATTCACCCCCATGGCTTATAGTGATTTCTATGTAGTAGATAAGACTTATCCTAGTCTCAACATGTTCATGGCAGACTTTTAGAATAACATCATTCTTGATCCAACACCAACTTTGGAGAAAATGGTTAGAGGGTTTGAAGAGGTTTATGGGATTTCTAATTCAGCATCAACTTGGGAGAAGATGGTTTATGGGTTCGAGATCAAGCTTCACAAGCAGCGGCATAAGAATCAGCGAGAAGAAAGATCGAGGAACTTTGGTTGAAGATATCCTGGAGAAAGCTTGCCAAGAGGTTATGGAAAAAGCTGCTGAAAAGGTGGTTGCAGAATCTAACAAAGAGGAAGTCTTGCCTACACCAAAACCATGACTTGACCGATGAAGCTGTCTATGCTATCAAAGATTGTACTAATCAGACTTTTGAAGAACTTTCTACCGATGTTGTTTGCACGCTAATGTTTATGACTTTTGAGAACAATTGTAATGGTTTATCAGTGCTCTTTAATAATATTGATGTGAACTTTGCTTTCTTATGTGATCTTTAACATGATGATTCTTTGCATTTTTCTGATCATACCATGCACATATTTGATATTAATGCATCGCATTGCATTAAATTTAATTTAAACACAGTTGAAAAACCCTAAAAATATTGAAATTAGATCAGAATTAAAAATCGACATTATATAAGACATGAAAGTTTGTTTGAAGAAGCATAAAGAAACCTTTGCTTGGGGTTACGAAGATATGTTAGGGATAGATAGGTCAGTAGCGGAAAACTGTATCCTAACGGACACAGAGAAGAAGCCAGTAAAACAGAAGAGAAGAGGGGTTAGACCAGAACGGACAGAGAAGATCAAAATAGAAATTACCAAGCAGATTGAAAGCCAAATTTTTAGAGGTAGTGCACTATCCAAAATGGTTTGCTAATATAGTGCTGGTACCGAAGAAAAAATGGAAGGGTCCGAGTGTGTGTAGATTATAGAGATCTAAATAAGGTTTCACCAAAGGATGATTTCCCACTTCTCTATATCAATATGTTGATTGATAATGCAACTAGTAAGGTTGCTATTCCATTATGGATGGATTCTCAGGGTATATCAGACCATAATGGTGCTAAAAGATAAAGCAACAACATCCTTCATCACAGAATTCAAGACCTTCTACTACAAAGTCATGTCATTTGGCTTAAAAAATGCTGGAGCATCTTATCAAAGGATAGCCACTACTCTGTTTCATGATATAATCCATGATGTTTGGGAGCCTGATTAATTTGGCTGCCCTGTCCGGTTACTAAGGTTCATTCATGTTCATTTGTTTTGATTTTTTTGTTTGTTTAGATTCATTAAGAATTCTAGTTTTCTCCTATTGTTTTAAAATCTCTTCAAGTTTGTGTCTTGATTCTGGAATTGGCATCTCGACTTGTCCTACTTCTATATGCATCTAATTTTTGGTTCTTGGGCAATTTTCAACTCTCTATTTTTTTTGTTTGCTCTGGGTTATTAAAACTTTTTGAACTGTGATGTTTATTTAGATGTTGAGGCTTATGCTCAAATTAATGTTCAAAACTGTTTCCTTCTTCTGTTTTGATCCTTTAAAATACAAGTTTAGCTCTGTTTGGTTGTTGTTTCCATCTAGTTGTTATGACTGTTTATATCTTGGTGTTGTTAAAAGAACTAAGCAGAATAAATATGTTGGAAGATGGAGGTTGGCGGTGAATATATAATGCATGGTTATGTTTTGTTTCAGTTTTATATATTCGGTATCTACACGTATGTTTTCTGTTTGAAGTTTTGTTTAGATATATTCAAGCTAATCATGGTGTTTTGTTTATAAATTGTTGAGCATTTTGCGTAGAATTTCGAAATTTTCCACATTAGAGTCCATTTTGTATAAAAACATAATATGAAGATCATCTAATAATTTGTTGTGCTTTAGGGATTTGTTTGCAATTTTCCATATTAATTCGCATAAAAAATGAATGAAATAATTTAGGAGTGTGAAATGATAATTTTTGCATTTTAGGATCAAACAGTAATTTGCCATCAATTTTAGGACTATTTTGTAAATTGACATGCCTTATGTATTTTTTGTGAATAAGTTAGGGAGTGTTTTACAATATTAAAAATGTTTATGTACTTTATTGAAACTCTTTATAAATATTAAGTATGTTTGGGGATTTAATTTATGATAGGAAGTCATTCGGATAAAATGTAATTTATTTAGGACTAAAATGAAATTATTTTCTCCAAGTGGAGAAAGAATAATTAATATATTTGTGGATGTTTACTTTCTGTATTTTTATTTTTCAATGAATGAATGTTTTATTTCTTGTCACAAATGACTTAAATCACCAAATTAGAAACATCGCTAAAATTAATTACGAAATAGTTTTTCCTTCAATAATAAAATTTAGGGGTAATTACTATTGGGTCCCTGAGGTTTGGCCTAATAGACTCGTAGGTCCCTCTATTTCTAAAATTGTATCAAATAGTTCCTAACTTTTGGAAATTGTACTCTGAGGTCCTTTGACCGTTAGTCAACGGTTAAAGTTAACTTT
>CANUEY010101727.1:0-30392 GCA_948099555.1 Croton setiger
CCAACACTAAAAAAAGACTCTTTTGGCAAAACTGACACAGGATCCTCTTGCCTACAAATCTCTGGCCCAGATTCCGCCCAGCAGAGATTTGGATTGGTGAGTGAGCTATCACCTCTAAATCCTTGTATCCCCTAATTTATCCGTTAACACCGCTTATCCCGATCTTCCTCATCCCTTCCATAACTAACTCCGCATTCTCTTCGGAGTGGATCTCGGTTGACAACTGTTGACCAATGCATGTGTCCCTCACGTGATCATCTCCTACCCTCTGCAGTCCTACTGTGTAAGTACCTTTAACACTTGACTCGCCGTCCGTCAACGATTTATCACCGTTACCATCTGAGACCGGCCTAAACACCATCTGTCTCACAGTCCCAAGGGAAGGAACAGAAACTGAAGAAACAGACAAGACAAAGGCTCTATAGAATGGAGACAAGTGACCATATGAAACAAATTTTGAGATTGGATGTTATGTTGAGTACAAGACCTCACACCTTTCCTTAGAGCAATAGGAACATTTGAATCATCAACCATAAGATTAGGATCAACAACAGGATCAGGATTAGGACTACTTACATTGAGAGGTGTTTCAGCTGATTCAGGAACTGATGGCAGGGATAATGGTTGGTCATTAGAATCATGCATAATGGCCTTAGCTTTCTCCTGTCTAGTGTACCTTAGTAGATCAGGTCTATCTAATCTACCCTTCTTCCTTTCATCAAGGTCAACCTTGTTGTCTTGTTCATCATCAATGATGACCAAGTTCCTAACTTGCTCAGGTACAGAAACAGAAAAAGGAATTTACTTTAGAATTTCCTCTTCCATTCCAGTCTCCCCCTGAAGAGGAGTCGGAGGAAAATAAGGTTCAAACTCCCGAAAGGTCACATCCATGCTCACAAAGTACTTTATAGATGGAGGGTGATAACACCTGTATCCCTTTTGAGTTGCAGAATAACCAACAAGCATACATTTCAAAGCCCTAGGATCAAGTTTGCTCCCATACCTATGGTGAACAAAGCACACACAACCAAAAACCTTAGGTGGAACAGTATAGGAGGTATGACCCTGTAAAACTTCTATGGGACTCTTAAAGTTAAGAGTTCGAAGGGGCATTCGATTAATTAGATATGCTGCAGAAAGAACGGCATCCCCCAAAAAATGTTTAGGAACATTCATAGTGAACAAAAGTGATCTAGCAACTTCTAACAAATGTCTATTTTTCCGTTCAGCAACCCCATTTTGGGCACTAGTATTCACACAACTAGTTTGATGAATAATGCCTTTAGCATCTAAATATGATTGAAACATACTATCCATATACTCAGTCCCATTATCAGATCTTAAAATTTTCACCTTAGCATCAAACTGTGTGCAAATCATATTATGAAAAGATTGAAAACAAGAGAATACTTCATTCTTTGTTTTCAACAAATACACCCAGGTTAGTCTAGTGCAATCATCAATAAAGGTAACAAACCACCGGTAGCCAGATAACGAAACAACAGAACTAGGTCCCCACACATCAGAATGAATAGTCATAAAAGGAACAGAACTTTTATTATCATGAGAAACAGAAGTATTCCTCGTATGTTTGGCTAGTTCACAAGCATCACAAACTAAATGTTCAAAAGAACACTGACTAAATAGGTTTGGATACAACCGTTTAAGAACAATACAATAAAGGATGGATGCCCTAACCGTCTATGCCACATAATAACTTCCCGACTCACATCACCACTCTTCCCTAACATAGCTTGGGGTCTCTTCTCAAGGAGGTACAGGCCACCGTGCACTCTACCATTCCCAATCATTTCCCCTGACTTCACATCCTGCAAAAAACAATGGGTTGGATAAAATACGGCTTTGCATTGAAGGTCATTGGTGATAGCAAGAACAGATAAAAGGTTAACTGGAAAACTAGGAATATGCAGAACAGATTTCAAATCAATGTTAGGTGTACACTTTACAGAACCTGTACCAGAAACCGGAGCCAAAGAGCCATTTGAAATACGAACAGTTTCCTTACCTAGAACATGGTTAGTAATCTAGGAATTTTTCAATAGAGCCTGTCATATGTTTGTTTGCTCCTGAGTCTATAATCCAAGAATCATCAATAGAATTGACAAGAAGTGCCATACCTGACTCCACAAAATGAGAGGTTGCATTGGATGAGGATGAGTTAGCAGACGAGTCTAGAGCAAGAGTTAGAAAACGACCCCCTCTTTTGCGAGGCATAACAGCAGGGGATAGAATAACTATTCTCAACAGCAGTCAACAGGTAGCCTACTAGGAGTTCAAAAGCCTGACTTCAACTATCACTTTTAGGGGACTAAGATTTACTCCTTCGAGAAAGAAGATAAAACCCTTTGCAATGCCTCTGAGATATCAAAATAGCCCGAACATTCCTACCTTCTCTCGAGCGCTAGGGAATTCTCCAAAGGATGGGGAAGTCTTAGAATAAAATTCCTAATCTCGTCTATAAGAGCAGGTTACTCCCCACTATGCCACTTTATAGGCGTAGTCACTCGAGTTAAATTGAGTGTTTCCTGCTTGCTATTAAGAAGTTTCACCTCTTGAGTACTTGGTAAAGGCGTAATCACTGAGAGACTTCCCCTCTTTTGTCTTCTCATTATACAGGCTGGGGCAAACCCTCTCGGTTTCATTCTCGTCTGATTCTACGTATGCCTATGCTCCTGATTCCTTAGTTCTCTTCAGGTTATGTCTTGGACTTCGGTCCGGTTACTCTTTGTTTTTCTATCGGTGGTGACTTCCTTGACCGATCTGCTGCGCACCTTTTCGTTGCTCTGGGCCTTTACGGTCCTCAATGCTCAATGTCACAAGCAATTGAGCTAGCACCTTCTTCCGATGTTTAAAGCTTATTTCGGCTCGTCAACGCTTAACGGCCTTCGGGAAATCTGTCCCTGCCTTCTCTAAAATCGACTGGGATACCAAAGACCTCTGACTCAGAATAAGAGTTTTATATAATAGAATGTTTTTCAATCCTCGTATCGTAGGAAGAGGAAAAAGTTCAACTCTTTCTTCAGCCCCTCTCGTTTTGTGGTTTGACGCTGCTTAATTTAACTTCATGCCTTTCTTTGCGCTTAGCACAGTGTTCTTTGGCATCTTGCCGATTATGAAAAAGTCTTTTTCTTTTCGTTTTTGTTCCGCTGCCCTCAGCTGGAAATCAAGGACTTTCAGAGTGCGTTATCCCTTTTCAAAAGAAGACGGAAAATTCCATCTCGGTCCTGGAGATTGTCCAACTGAGCCCGAATAGCTTTCAGTTCGTCCTGACTTTCTTCCCTCCAAATGAGCCGATCTACAGAGACCACTCGAAAGCTTTTTTCTTTGTTTACTCCACTCGTAAAGGAAAAGAAAAAAGGGGCAGACTAAGTTGATAGAGACAGAGATTTTTGAACTGAACCTAGCGGTAGGGAGTCTTATACAAGTCGCATTACTGGTCGATGACCTGATTTTGGCATCGGTGGGGAATTGCCTTTCCTGGGGAACCTTTCCATGCATTCTATTATTGTATTCGCTTCAATGCTCTGAGGAATGCCCGGTTTAACCAGAATCATCTCGTTTTTAGAGTCATCCCGGGATCTTTGGCTTATGCCATGTGCTCCAAACTTGAACTCAACTTCCTTTTTTCACCAACATCCGCTTCTCACTCAAGAAACTGGTGAAAGTCCTTTCCCTTTGCTGCAGGAAGAGGGTGATGGTAGCCTTGTTCACTATCAGGCTTGGTGATGGGTCATTTTGCCGTCTTCGACTCGCATGAAAAAAGCATTTCCTTTAGTGAATGCTAACTGAAAGTTGGATCAATGGTTGCCTTACTGCTATGTTCAATCGAGTAGCTTGGATGCTATGGGTAACGCATCCGAGCGAAGAGAAAAAAGAAGAAGGGAATATATATATATAATCATATAAGTAGAATAGCAGCGCTAGTAACTAATAGGAGGGTTCTTTATTGGGCTAATAAGCTAGGATTAAGGAGGGCTAGCCTATGTGGCATACCTTTCACCACCCGATAGCGTATGGTCTTATTGAGTTAAGGTACCCGATAGGGTGTTTAGGACACTCTTCCCCTTGGAAGAGAATGAATGGGAAGAAAGACGGGAGCTGTTAGATCTTTGTTTTTCCTTATGTTGTTATAGGCACAAGTAAGGTATGAAAGAAAGAGTTAGTAAGGAGTGGGAGCTAGCCCTAAAAGAAAGTAGGGGGAAGACAAGATCGGTCCCAAGCAAGTATAGAGTTATCTCCCGAGCTATGAGTTAATACTTGATAGGAGTTAAGAATAGAGTTACGGACTAAGCCCGAACGAGAGAATCCTAGATCTGTCACAAGGTAAGTGAGTTAAATAGCAACTAATAGAGTTCTTGCCCTTCTTCTTAAAAGATGAGTTGATCTTTCTTCTCATAAGAGAGAGAAGGATAGGGGAAGAGAACAAAGACGTGAACTGACTCCCGAGCTTTCTTCTTTAAATGAATCCTATCACCGGTCTTGTCTTAAGGCAGTTGGAGAGCGAAGAGCAGCACCTAATAAGCCAGTTTCAGCTGTTGTTTTCACTCCTGCTTTTCCTGAATTGGAAAGGATGTTGTTGGAGTTGTTGAGGATGTCACCGATAGAAGCTAGCCCGTTGGGAAAGAAGCAAAGCTTGAAGTTGAAGCACCTATTCTCTTAGGTCACGAACTCCGAGAAGACTATTATTGCATGAGTTGGGTAAGCAATAGAGTAGTTACGAGCTCCTAGTTAGGACTTTCTTTCACCTGCTTTGACTGCTTTAACATCCTCTGGAGATGCTGCTTTAAATCTTCTTTGATTTCCTCTGCCTTTGGATCGTTCATCTGCTTGCTTGATTATTGCTTTTGATGCTAAGGTGTCTTCAAGTACGGTATTTGAGTTAGTAGCTGAAGATGGGTCAGCAGTAAGGTATGAAAGAGCAGCTAGGCCCTATTAGATGATAGATAGTTAGGGCATGTGTTAACAACTGCTTTCACTGACTACTTAAAGTCGATGGATCGGTCACAAGCACAAGTAGGGATTGAATAAGAGTCGTTACGAGTTCTTAGTTAATGACTACTTCCCCGTTAACTGAAAAACCTTCTAGCTCTATTAGTGAAAGATAATAGAATCTTTCGAGCCTCTTTCTACATTCACTGATGAAATATCATAGACATAGAATAGAGAAGGCAGATACGGAAAGTCAAGAGGGTTAGAGAATGCGATAGACTCACTCTTCCTTTTAGGCCGTAAATCATGCGTGAAGAAGATGCTCTTCTTGGTAAGATTTTGTTCTTGAAGTGCTTTCTCTGTCACCCTTTCCCACGGCCTATAGGAACCAGGCTATCGATTCGACGCAGCTAGACCGCTTCGCCCCTAAGTCCTCTCCTCCTAGCTCTTGCCTTTATCCGAAAGTGAAGCCACTTAGTCTTTGCTACACACCTAAGCGTCTTTCTGACAGCTATCTTGCTAAATAAGTTCCTTTCTCCTTTCTCACTCCCTTTACCCTTTCCTTCTTTACCCTTTGTAGATGGTTTAAGGAGAGCGCTTCGCACCTTTCAAAGAGATGGTGCCAAGACTCGCCCGACAAGGGTGCGCTAATCCTGCTCCTAAACTTGCTATTGCTGCTGCCGTCCAGTCCATTCTTCTTCCTTTCTTTACTTGGCTTCTTTTGCTCCTCCCCTGTAAGCCAACCAAGGTCTTTATTAGGTTAGGTAACATGGTATGAAATCCTTCTTTCTTATTCTTATATTAAGACATTTTCTTTTTCTCGATGCTTTGAATAGCCCTACTCCATGGAGCCATGCGCATGATTCCAGTTGTCCTAACCCAACCAATAGGCCTTTCCCTTGTTATCAAATGATTATGATAAAAGCACTCTCTTTGATAGGGAATACTACTCTTATGTTACCACTTTCCTTACTTTCCTGTTGATGCGTGGATGCGGCCGGTGTAGATGTTCTAAAGTTAACAGATAGCTATCGATGGCCTTGCCAGTTAGTACCGAAAAAAATGGAGTGAGAGCTGGTTTGACCAATGAAGTTGATTCCTGGTAAATGACTAGAAGACGGGAGCTTGCGCTTTAGACTACCGAGCTCTCAACAAGGTGACCGTTCGCAACTAGTCTGATAGCGGAGTGAAATGTAGAAGTAAGGCAATTCGGCCTAAGACAATCTATCCCTGGCAAAGCTAAGTCCTATCTACGAGGGTAAGATTATGTATTCCTTACCTTTTCGTACGATTCGTAGCATCGGAGAATGTGAAAAAGAATGTCCTGTTCCTTCTAAACATAGAATGCACTACCTCCTTATCAAAGCCTTTGATAAGGATTTCCTGTTGGAGGCCTTACGACTGTTTTACGGATTGTGAGCCTTTTCTTTATATCTGTACCGAATTCGATCTCTATTAAGCTATTCTTTCTGGCTTGATCACAGACATTGGGACAAAGACAATTGGAATTACACCCTATAAGGAGCTGGTCTAAGCCTTCCTTTCGTGCTCGCTTTCATTTGCTACTGACCCCGAGGTACTATATATAGTGAGCAGCCCGCTCGAAAGGATTCCTCGCTCACCTAAGTAGTCCTACTTCTTAATAGTAGGGCTTCTGTCTCCGTCTGGTCATGTAGTAAGCCCACTTCGGTCAATCAAGGAGTTAGCTCGGGTGTACTTGGTGGCAGTTAGTGGAAAGGTAAGTTCGTTGGTTCAAAGCATCGGTGAAAGTCCGGGTAAAGGGGTCAAGTCAGTTCCTTCAGTCTTGAATGCAGGGGACAGTTCTTTTACTCAGAAAGAAATCGAAGGCTTCAAGGTTTGAAGGAAGGTTCCCTAATAGGTAGGATGGCAAGTAGGAATGGAAGGCGATGAGCTTTTTTAAGGCCTAGAAATGCAATTGATGAGTTTACAAAGGCACTAAAAATGGCTGGCATGATCGCTTAGAAATGCATGACTCGGAACTAGGATTGAAACTAGATCACTGGATGGAACTGAACTAGCATAAATGAAGCAGCATCTATCTTTGAAGGACTTTGAAGGACGTAATTATTTTGCAGCATTTGTGCTACACTCCGCAGATTTTGAGCGGTATAAAGAGAACATTTTGTATTAGCTTCGTACCTTGTTTGGTTTGAACTGCAATTGATCCTCTCCCTTGAGCTTCAACCACAGCTCCATTTCCAAGTGTCACTTTAGTTTTGACTGATTTATCCAAATTATTTAATTATTTATATTTAATAGGCTTTCATCCTTTGACATGTAGCTGGTGCAACCACTGTCTATGAACCAGGTATGTTTGGCTGCTACCTGATTACCATGAGTCGCCATGAAAAGGTTTGCTTTTGGCTCCTCATCCTCTTCTGCACAATTCACATGCTGAGCAGGCCTATCTTACCCTCGGTTTTGCTTTTGTCAGCAATTTCTCTCCATATGCCCCATTCTTTTGCAATATTTGCATTGAATGGCCCTTGAACCAACAGTCCTTCTCAAGGTGATTTGTTCTGTGGCATGAATTGCAGGGTGGGAATCTTCCTTTCATTAAATATAATTGAGCCAGAACAGAACCACCGTTAGCTTGAAGGTGACGAATAAGCTACACGCGAATCCTAACCAGAATGCGCTTCCGTATAGTAAGTTGAGGTGCGAAGCGTGCTCACAACTACAACTCGGCAGCGATTTCATCCGTAAATTGTCAATGAGAGCCGACTCAAGTAATTAAACAATTACCTAGATATCACATCAGGATTGGGACTTCACTCTTCGAAAGATTCTCACCTGTTGCTTTTCCTGGCCGGGAATCAACCATCCGCTAAAACTTGTCCCTCGCACTCTCTAGTTGTCTTTACTTAGCGGCTCTATCTTCAACTGGGTAGCATTTGCTTCACTTAGGATAATTTATACCAATTCTCTTTTCACTTGGCAAAGCTCGGCCTAATAGTACTAGAGATTGCTGCCCTAAGCCCTCGCCTAGCATCTTGGTAACGGCTTTCGCGCTCCATCAATAGCTTGTTGCATCTCACCGGAAGTATGGTTGTCAATTACCACTCGATATCCGAGTGAGGATATATCCTTTTTCTTGTGTGTTCCTGACCAGAGCAGACCAAAGAAGTGACCTCAAAGTATGCCTGTTTCCGCTTGCTGTTCAAAGGGAAAAAGGACAGAGGCACGAAGTGGCTTGGCTCGAAGAGGTTTGAGAATAGCTCGACTAAAAGGAGAGGAAAGAAGGTAAAAAGAGCAGTTTCCTTCAACACAGAATCCCTCGTTCCCCTCTCGAGAGCAAACAAGACAAGAGCGGATAAGAGAACTCCTCCCTTATCTTATAGTAAAAATTCTTCCAAGAACGGATTCTTCTTAATTCTGTTTCTTTGATAAGATCTCTTGCTGATTTCAATAGGCAAGTCAAGCTTTCCAGCAGGCGAGACAGCATTGAGTTAAGTTCCTTCCTTCCCTAAGCTGTGAACTCATGGTTAAATTCCGAGGTGGGCTCTCCCTTCTCTATGGTAGCATGGTCTTCTCCTAGGGTTTCTCTTGGTGTCAACATAGGAATGGGAGCAGTTTGAATGGATGCCTTTTTTCCCTTGTTGAATCAGCCAAGTCAGTAGCCTTTCTTTTATGCGGGATTGCCTGTTGATGCAAGGAATAAGGGCTGGCTTGATGCCAAGAAGAAGCTGGTGGAGGAATAACGGCAGCTAAATCATCTGCTGCACAGTAGTACGTATTAGGCAAATGGGATTTCTCTTTCCTAGGCTGAGGAACGTAGTCAGAGGTCTTTGGTGCGTGAATGCTTAACTTAGAGCTTGAACTAGGGGCAATCCAGCAACCATTTCAACTGGATACCATCAAGAGGGCAAGAGAGGAGGAGCCGATGAAATTCTTTCGGAGTTCTTCCCCGCTGACGTCTAAGCTCTCAAGGACTCGGATTAGTCAACAGGAATGAAATCTAAGAAAGCTGGTAGCTCGAGCGAGGAGCGGAGCCTAGCCCTATAGCTATAGGCTATATAATATTCTATTTCCTCTGCTTTGAATAGTTAGAATAAAACTCATCGCTCATTCATTAGGAGCTCTTGTCGGTAAAGTAGATCGAGAGAATTGGCTTCTCGAGAATCCGCTGGAGTCAGATCAGTAGGGGAGTTCACACCGGGACTTTCTTAATAGAGATAGAACCCATACCCTGAACCGGGGAAGGGCGATAACGACCCAGGAAATGGTGAAGTACGTGAATCGACTCCCTCTTCGAGTCCAGACCTTTTAACATAAAAGAAAGAATAAGGGACTGCCTCCTGGAAGTGCTTTCTTCAAATAAACGAGAGTGCCACCCAACAACGTATATGTAAAGTCAAGTACATTTGGTTACCGACCTTATTGATACAATTCTACTGCAGACAGAGCTGCCCGAGCTAGCTTCCTATAAGTCTTTTTAAATCCCGGAAGCAAGTCAAGTCTTCAATCAAGCCCTTAGAGCAGCTGATCGGCAGTTAAAAGCATTGGCAGAATGCCCGGGAAGAAATGCTACTAGGTCAGGTTAGCTTGATGCGGTATAAGGTCTGTCTTGACTTCAGTAGAGTAGAAAAGAATAGTTTGAAGACATGATGTCTTGAGATTGAGTTACAATCCCTTCCTGAGAAAGACTTGGGCCACTAACAGATCTTTAGGCTATTCCCCAGGGATTCTATTACTAAGTACTAAGCCTTTCTATTCTATTACTATGCCCTTTTCCTTTTAATCGCTTATTAGTCCGGCAGAGATTCGTATTGATATTCCGTAAAGCAGGATTTCGATTTAGGTTGCAAGAAAGTCCGTACTTGATCACATTAATCTACCTTTCTCAAGCCGGGAAAACCTCTATTGGAAAGAGTAAAAGCCCGAGCACAAAGACTTCTATTTAGAGTGAGACGTCAGGAAATTCCTTCGTCCCCCGCACTTGAGGAAAGCAGGAGATTCTAACTTCTATTTAGTTGCCCGAAGCAAGTAAAGTTATAATATCAGTTTCCCTTTTAGATTAGTATTTAGTAGTTCTAACTTAGTGCTACAGCCCTTACTTAGAATGAGAAGCAGCAAGCAACTAATCATATAGCCTTCGTGTCTTCCCCTCTTGGACTCTTCTATTTATTAATTAAGGCCCGAGTAAGACTACATTCAATTACTAATTATGCAGATGCCTATTTCGAACTCTTAGCCCTTACTTCTGGTAGGAAAGTAAAGTAATAAAGAAATCCCTGCAGCCATATCTTAAGTCAAGGAAGAGCGGACTTGAAGCTCTTTTGGTAGTCCTTATCTTTACAACTTCGTCTGAAGGTGATAACTGTGATCTCATTTTCGTTTCAAACCTACTTTCTTTGTGATGGCATCAGGAAAATTACATGATGAGAAGATTCGTCCTTTTCATGGCCTATTTCGGTCAATAGAACAACATCTAGCTAATAGAGCTCATCCAATCTCTTCCCCTGGGCCCATATCCCTAATATGTTTCAATTACTATTCCCTTGGAATCCATTCCTATCATCTTTCCCCTGCTGCTTCTTCTTCAAAGGTAGGAAAAAAGAAGCCTCGCCTTCTGATATAAAGCTTACTATTTCTATTGGTGTGCATTCCCTTCAGCAGCCTAACATAAAGTCTAAAGTCCTTATCTTATTCGATAAGGCGGTAGGCCAGGGAAGTCAGACCTTCAAGCATCCTCTTTATCAGTCTTTTCAAGCCCCAGCTTCAACTGCTAAGGTAGTTAAGTCCACTTAGAAATGGTTATTTATGGTGGCATTCGCATCCCTTTTCGCATCTATTGAGATTCCATAGTTCGATTTGTGTGAAGAAAGACCGACCAGAAGAGAGCCATTGGGCACAGAAGACCTAGCCCGACAAAAGTAGTATTTAATAACACGGCCGTACTGGATTACATTCCTCTATCAAAGGAAAAAAATGCAGCAGCGGAGTCAAGATCATCAAAGGTAAGCCAGGAATCCTCTTGAGACAAGCCCTTTTAATCAGTTCTTATTCCCTCCCGGCTAATCTCTCTAGTCCCGACTCTTTGGAGTCAGATTGACTTAACTTACGAAATGACGTATGTTAGAGGTTCGTAAAGAGATTTCATTAGTAGTTCTCTTTCTCCTCGATTCCTAGTGCTAGTGTTTTCTCTATTGTCTTAGACGTCCCGTCTTGTGAATGACTTTCAAGCTAGGAATTGATTGAAGTAGAAAGCAACTAATCTGCCAAAAACAAGTGATTAACCTACTAGTCCTGCTTATCCCCTTTAATCAATTCAAATGCCCAGAAATTTTCTTTCAACAAACACCTAGTGAGTCCCCTCAAAGTCAACAATGGGAGATAAAGTAGCGGTAAGGAAGACGCCCCTCTGGGAAGGATGAACTATTCCCACTCTGATTCCCCCTTCCCAAAGCCTGGGCCTTCACTCTCTTCTTCCATGGCAATTCCCTGGGAGTAAGGAGGACGGAGGCAAAACGGAAGTCTAAAGCCAAAGGACTATTACCCGCAAAAGACCTTAACCCTACGCCCTTTGATTTCCCTCCTTTTCTTTATATTATAGACTTTAGTGCTGTCTGATCTTAGCCTCACAGCTACCTAAGTAAGGAAAGAGATGCTAAGGTGCTAACCGCTAGATCAGTACTTTCAAAACCAACTTTGAAGCCATCCTAGAAGCAAGATTAGGACAAGAAAAGCTCGGATAAGCGCCTATAATTCTAATAGAGTAAAAGATGATGATTTCTAAGCAATTGAGCGCATCACCTCTCCTCACCATAACTGGGATTGAGTGAAAGAAGTAAGCAGTAGAAAGTTAGTCAAGTCATGAAGTAGAAGTAGAAGTAGAAAGCTAAAGATCATATATCTTTCCTTCCCTATTTTGATGGCTCACTTCAGTCCTCTTTAGGACAGAGAAGAGGTCTAGCTTGAGGTTACAGTTAGCATTCTTTTGTTAGAATACAAGGCAGAGGTCCGTCCACTGGATAGCAGGTCTAAAAGCAGGAAGTTAAACACAGAGATTCTTACAAAGGCCAACTAAGTCTAATAGACTACTGCAACAACAACTACTACTTAGCAAAGATAGACCAGAAAGCATAGACTTAACTGTCGGGCTGACAGGCTTAGAGGAGGGAGCAAAGCAACTTAAAAGATTCCCCCGGTGTAGATCTATTTTCCCGCTTTATCCATATAGTCTTCGTTCCTCTCCTTGGCAGTCGATCACTTCCTTACTACTTCAGGATTGAGATTCACTAAAGTGGGATTAAAAAGATGTGAACACAGAAGTATGTGCTTCATCGAGACATAAGATAGCCATTTAAGTTAGTAGTCCAATAGCCCGAAAGACTATAGACGGATTAAGTACTTACTGCGGACTAAGAAAGGAAAGCAACAAGCTTAGAATGAGCAGCCGGTGAGATAGCACAGAATGTAGTCGGATCTTAGTCATCCCGTATCTTAAGCGGAATTCTCATCCAAAAGCCTTTTATTCAATTCCTTACCGCCTTTGAATGAGAAGAAATGCAAGACGTAAAGTTTCAACTAAGAGTTCGAAGACAG
Source organism: Croton setiger (assembly GCA_948099555.1). Taxonomy (NCBI): domain Eukaryota; kingdom Viridiplantae; phylum Streptophyta; class Magnoliopsida; order Malpighiales; family Euphorbiaceae; genus Croton; species Croton setiger. The sequence continues at coordinate 12,520 of CANUEY010101727.1, forward strand.
ATAAGACAGATTGCTTGGGGCCCGAGATCAGTCTGGAGATTGAGGATTTGACACCGACCTTTGAATGAACAGAAGGAGATAAGTCTAACAAGTCCACGTAATTCAGCTTTTCAAGTAGGGGCAAGGACGTATAAAGCCAGTCTAGTTAGGTTAGAAGTGACGGGGCAGTACTAATGATTGATCAGCCCCAGATCCGTACTGTGATTTTGACTTTCAAGCTTCCTATCTTAGAGCGTTCTTGAGCAATAGAGTCGAAATCCGAATCAAAGCCTAGATACGTGAATAGCTTAATAGCTATCTTTACGGCTAAGTCCAGCCTTAACTCAGTCTTAATCTCGCATTTCTTCCTTCGTTTTACCATTTAGGAAGAGTGAGAAAGTCTAATCACTAGGACGTCTAACTCAATCTAATGACTGATTTATCGTCGGGCTACGTATTCTAATACGTGGGTTCTTGCTGCTTGCTTAATCGAATTATAGCTCTCGGGCCCTATCTGTCTTCTCTGGCTTTCCGAGGAGTTCAAGAGAACTTGGACAGAGATAAATAAATGAGTCTTCTCATGGCACACTTTCTCTAACTCGAAAGTGAGGAATGGGTATTTTTCACGAACGATATATGAGTTTATGCTTTTAATAAACAGTATAGGGCGTAGTCTTCTTAGTAGCTTTCTTGCTCTTCTTCTGTAACAGCACGGATTAACACTACGTCTACGTATGTTCCCAGATACGGGAATTTTAAGTTCATCCATGGCTTTAGACTGCCTAGCTGCCGAACTTCCCTTTCGTTCTTCTTACTGACTGGACTCACTTTGAAGATTCAGCACGGGAAATTAGTGGGACACTTGCATCTTTGCAACTAAACTACGCAACATATCTCCTAAAGATAGCATACATTCGGCGAAGTCTTTTGAACTCTCAATCAAAAAAGGAAAAAGTCAATCTGAGGAAGGAGAGCGGACTTTCGTAATGATATTGCCTACTGTTCGAGGAGTGGAATTCCTTGCTATCTCACCGGCCGGGTGTAACACTACGTCATCAAAGATCCCCCAGGCTGTGCCTCATATCAGTAGCTTCTGATACTACGGATTCTCCACCGATGGATTTGATGATCTTCTACGCCTTTGCAGAAGTTTTGATCAAGATCTGATCTCCAACTGCAATTCTTCCTTACTTTTTACGTTCTTTCTACTGCCTTTACCACCGGATCCGATTAAGTAAAGGATTGCCAAAAGATAGAGGAATGAGTTCACTCCTCTTTCTATGTCCCCCTGCCCTAGACACGACGAAGGCACTATGACTTCTTTCCTTCTTATTAATGAGTTACCTTTGCTTTCTACTTTCTTTGCTACCGAGCTTATTATGAAAGATAGAGTAAAGTCAAATACGTAGTGCTTTTGTATTATCATTATCATGAGTTATCTCCGGAATATCATAAGTAAGGGCGTAGTATCCAAATAGAATGCTTCTTTGTATGCGCGAGCGGAAATACAGTTAGTTTCATTAGAGCCATTCTCTCACTTAGTTACCAACTTCCAAGTCAATGTGTTAAGAATAAGTGGCATCTATCCAACTCTCTGGCCGGAGCCGGAGTCAAGGAGCGAAAGAGCAACTCGACTATAAGGAGAGGAGCGGTTCTCTAGATTCAATTCCTTCTTATTGATAGCGATAGGCAGCCATTAGTAGGGATGTTCTCACCTCCGTTTTAGAAGTCAGATTTTACTTTCGCCGGGTCTTTCTTAAATAGAAAGTAAGCCAGGGAGCGTAAAAGCGATCAAATCAGTTTAACTCTTGAAAGGAAGACTAGCTAGAAAGAGAATTGGCTACTTTCAGGCTCTACTAACAGAATCCCCGGCCTCTAAGCTCGCTCCTTCCTTACTCCGGAAAGAAGAGCTAAAGCTTTCTCTTTAAGCGCCGAAGACGAGTAATCTTCCTGTTAGCTCCGTAAACTTCGTTAAATGGGAAAGAGACGACGTGCGTCTACCCTGGCATATGGAAGAGGGTCAAGAGCTTCTTCTGAGAAAGGATGAGACGATTTCTTCTCTCTCTTAGCCGGTGTTCTTGAACTGCTCAGATAAGGGAAAAAAGGGGAAGTCGATTCTATAGCAGCTGATTCTCTGACTCTATATAATAGAAGTAAATTTCTGATGAAATCCATTCCTATTCTTTCTCACCCGAGGCGAGGGAACTGAACTCACTTAATCCTCATCTCTTGAACTCACTGAAACCAAGCCAATGGAGATTGCCGGGTATTCACTCCTCCCTTCCCTTTCTTGCATCTCGGAGGGCTTTCTTTTGCCGGCTAGTGGTTACCTATTGATTAAGGGGCGCAAACAGTCTTTTTTTCCAATTATTCCTGCTACCAGGGCATTTGTCCCTTCCTCCAACATAAACAGAATTCGATGCCATCCTCGTCAACTATTATATGCTTGTGGGCTAGAATATGAGATGAGTGCCCAGAAGAAACTGCTGGAGAATATGCATTGGATGAGGGACATATTAAAGGAATACAACTAGGCATCAGATCTGATCGTACCAGCTCTTACTCAACCAACGGGTAATACCTCACAGCTCCTTCCCTGCTCTCGCTAAAACAGTCTCTGCTCTTCCTGTTCTTGCTCCTGTTCCCGCATCTGCTATTCTTGCTCTTTCAACTGCTTCTACAGATTCCCCGGATTCTTAACTTCTAGCAGGCGCCGCGAAAACCCGATTTATAGGTCATAGGTGGAAGATCAGTTATAGCTCCAATTCCAGGTGCTAACCCCAGAGAAACCCTAAGAAAAGAACAGATTTCCACAGTCCCTACTCTAGGGGGGGAAGGCAGTTACACGTTCCCCTGAAAAGCTTCTTTCTCTTTCCCCGGAACCTGCCCATACTCCAGGGCTTTAGGGCTTTAAGGCTTTCCCTATTTCTTTCTTTTCCTGGTAAGGGATTGTTTGGCGATATTCTTCCTCTTCAATCCGTATTTCCAGTTCCTTAATCAACTCTGAGCGTACTTTTATCTTAGCATCCTCTTTCTGTTTTTACTGATGCAAGCAAGGGCTGATAAAAAGTACCAAGGAAAGAATGTTAACCACAACCGATTTCCTAAGACTTCTTAGAAAGATAAAATGTGCCAAAGGGTAAAGATATGCATTTTCCTGGGTTTATCTTCTAAAACACTAGCAAGGGCGAGTTTGATACCAAATGGCATAAGCCTTGTTGGTGGCAGGATTGGGAATGAAAATGGTGGATATCGGTACCGGTTACGTGCAGCTAGACCTGTGATCCTTCCCTCATTCGAATTCTCTTTCATAAAGATGAACCGTCCTTTCAAGCTATTCTTTACCATTGGTAGGTCTTTGCTAAGGACGTTTAGAGCTCCTCGTGGTTAAGATCTTCATACAAAGACTAACTTAATCCTAAATCTTCTGCCAAGAAAGGCTACTACCATCAATCGATAGATGAATAAGAATGCTACCCAACCGCACGCACCAACAAGAGAATCTCTCTTTACGCTTTACTGATTCTCCTCAAATGGAGGCTAACATCTACTTGGAACTTCTTTTAATAAGGTCCTCTAAGGTCTTCCCTTAACTCAATTCCTTTAGGCTAGGGGTGGCGGGATGCAAAGGCACCATATAGCTACATGATATGATCGCATAGAAACTTTAAGAGATAGATAGGGGGCCGTCCACCGAAGATGGAAGCGGGAAAGCCTAAGAGCCTGCTCTAAATCTTCTTATTCGATTTGCTTGTAGAGGTATTGCATCTCTTTAATCAGCCGATTTCTTCTCCCTTTCCTTTGATTATCCTTTAGTGATCTAAGGTCCATAATCAGTCTTTGTTGTAGCTGCTTCCGAAGCAAGGAAAGTTTACCTTATCTCCCGAATGCCGTTTTCACTTGTTCTTCTGCTTTTTTCTTTCTTAGCCAGGGGGCTTTTTACCCCATTCCTTCTCATCCTTCGTCTGGCTTTCTGTAGGTAACTCTATATAATTCACTCTCGTTCTTCTCGCGCGTATCGTATACTTTTTCTTGTTCAAAGCTTAGCCGCACTGATGAAGTCGAATGCTCCTTTCGGTGATTCGGTTCTTTCACACCGTTTCAGAGTTCGGAATCGTAGAAGGAAGCTTGGGAGAATAAGTCTTTCCAAACAAATCATCGAGGAAAGAAGGTAGGTTTCGGGTAGCACTTCAATGCGAAGCGCCCCCTTTTCCTAAACGCCCTTGTGAGACTCTCTCAAAAACTCTAGCTATATGAGGGGTAAAAAGACTATATATAAATGAATTCCATTGATCCGATCTCAGCTACTGGTTCGAAGAAGTTCGTGTAAATAGTATGACACCGCATAGCCCCAAAGCTCGAGAAACCGCTTACGCCTCTCCCCTTTTAGTCTGAAGCTCCCGGTCGAACATGGCGACTTCTTTCTATCTTACTCGCTATTGAAGATTTTTGCTATGTAGATCACCTGGAGGCCCTTTGGAGATAGGCCTTACGCTGCTAGGCCAGCTGTAGCTATATCTGATCCGTACTCCCTTGCCCGAGTAGGGCTGATATACCTGGACCAGGTCGCGTGGTACCTGGGTGAGAGAGTGTTACTGCAATTGGGGATTGATCCGCCCCGGATCTGCCCTAGAGCGTACAACCTTTGAGGATATCCTGCTTTTCCGGCTGGTTTAGCATCAAAAAATACCCGACATGAGAAGTACGAATGAGTCCGTTCTGAAGCTTTTCCCTCTATCGTAGGGATTAGGATCGGTATAAGAAGCTGGTACGGAAAAACCTTCTGTATAAAGTTCCAAGACCTCTCTTGCTTGACTTAGGCTGCTAAAGACTGACTTGCCCCAACAGCCGATCAACGATTCTCCTGTAGTAAGACTGATACTGGCTGACTTGCCTTTGACTTCCCTTTACCGAATGCGTCAACCAACCTCCGGTGCCATTGCTTTTTCCGTACCGTCGTAATAGACGAGGTCTTCTGAGCTCTCCCTTTCTGTGAAGAAGGGTGGTTAATACAGAGAAGAAGATTCCGCCGCTGCGAGGACTTACCTTAGGAACGGCCTTACTCTAGATAGGGATAGACAAAAGAATAGGCCTTGCCTTGCAGGGAGGGGATACCAGTCTAAGGGCAGCAAGATATGCTACAAGGAAAAATCAGTCCACTAAGGGATGACCTCTTATACATGATTTCAGCAAAGTGTTCAAGTCAAGGTATCCTAATCCTAGGATACGATCAAAGAAAAGAAGACTTGAAAGAAAAGCCTTCTATCCCACAGCTAAGGCATCCATCCAATACAGATAGAGCGTCATATACAATTACTCTATCCTTTTGAAACCCCCTATTCCTCTCATCGACTACCTTCACTAGGGTCAAGATTCATGGTTTTCTAAGGGCAGCCCATTAGCTTCCTTTGATGGAGCAAGGGATTGCTTTCGTCTCTTTCCTTCTGGGCCAGGAATGGAAGTAATTGAATAGGGGACCGATGAGAATTTATAAATGGAAGGCTTCAGTAAAGATTTTAAGCGGGTTCGCTTGGACTATCGTCGTAGAAGCTGTTCCTAGGAAAGATTATGTGGGTATCCATGAAATTACCCCATTCAGTAGCGTCTCCCTCATTTCCCAAGGGATGCTCTTCCCGTAACGGGATATCTCGCCCCCCTAAGGGGAATAAAGAAAAAGCATTTCTGCTGCGCTTCTTTGTTCGCTAGGCTTTCGCGCGAAAAAGTTTTCTTGCTGGGTCTCGCTTGCACATTTCTGGTTTGACCTTTCGTCCCTTAGTCTCACTATGTTCAACTAAGCCACTTCGTCCCTAGAACCAACTCTTATTGTGTATGAGATCGCCTGGAAATTTTTGTATGATTGAATCTTGTCCCGAGGGTAAAACAAATTCCTTATATTTAAAAAATTAAAAAATTAGGATAGCCCCTCGAGATAAGAAGTTGAAATTCAAAGAAAGTCAAATGGCAGAACAAACTTGTATTTCTCTATTTTTCATCGAGATTGGCTTGGTCTTCAGTTAATATTAATAAAGGACTCAAAAAGAAGTCCCTAACCATTATTGTACCCCTTAGAGGTAAACTGATGGCGTTCTATAGGTTATATACCTATAGGGGGCCCATAAGATCATTTATGCTGGGTAAAGGCAGCCTTTCAAAATCCCTGGATAGAGACAGATAATCCATTTTCCTGGTAGCCGTTGATTCTAAACTCTCCTTCCCTTTTCTTTAAAGCTTCCCACAGGCAGCAGGAGCGTCACTAAGAGTAGTGAGTCTCTTTGTCCTCTCTCCATGAGAGTGTTTCCGATAAGAATGTTGAGGAAAGGACGAAGACACTTAGCTTTCAAAGCCTCGTTCCCTTGCCGTCCTAAAGTCAAGGGAATTTAGGGCTATCAGTTCCAAAAAGATTCTACAAAGATCCATAGCTCAATTGCGTGTTGGAACAACCGGAAAAGCGAGATTCCCTATTCCTTTTATCATGTCCGCACCCAGGAAGTGCTTTCAATACCAACTCGAGTGGCCTTCTCTCTCAATCAATTCCATAATCGAATCTCTGCAGAATCTATGTTTGTGAAAAACTCTTCCTCAAGCAAGGGAATCGGGAGGAATAGAAGCTTGACTCTTGCCCACATCCGAACTGGATCCTTTCCATGTCTTATAGGTGCATGCAGGCAGCTTGAGATCGAACTTCTACTTCGTAAACTCAGCCTCATCCGAAGCGAGGAATCCATCTATCTTTTCTGCTAGCCTTTTCCTTTTTTAGTATTAGAATCTAGCTCTTGCATCTTCATTCGATACGGGGAATCTCGCAATACTCAAAAAGGCCTGTCAGCGAGAAACTCTCCATCAATAGTAAGTGAATGCGTAAAAACCAAGTACTCGCTCCCTGACCCATACACCTATTGTATGTCGGTCAACGAGGTAAAGAATCAGAATCAAGAGTACTTTCCTAAGAAGCTATATAGAAGAAAAAAAGAGAATCTCTTTCGAGCAGAGAAGAGAATGCCGATAGATTGATTAATTAGGTATAGTAAGATGTGCGTGCCCAGGATCAAAAAGGGCTATGCATCTATAGAAGAAGATCCGATCCGACCTAAGAAAGCGAATTAGGCGAGGCCTAAGATAGCAAGTCTGGCTACGAACGTCATTTCACACATAAAGCAAAAGCGCTTCGCTGCATTGGCCGAATCCTCCTCTTCTAGGGCATGCTGCTGGGACTGATTTAAGGGGGGGTTTGAGGCCTCGTTTTCAATGCTTTTTCTTTGGCTCCTGCGAAAGAAGTTGTAGGGGGCCCCTGCGTACACTAATTTAGCACCTTCTCTATTATATAATATACCTAGCATAGCATCTTTTCAGTTCCATTCTCGCTTCGATCCTAGCGGAAATATAGACCAAGGAGTGTCGAATTCAAACCCTTTTCCGGGGGTGTTGAAAAAGCAAATCTCTCCCCTGTTCCTAAGAATGGATTTGAATTTGGTATTTGCGTAAGAGAAGAGAAGAAAGAAACTCTTCAGTTAGTCGGAAAGTTAGATCAATAAAGCAAGGCCCAATAGTTAAATGAGTAGATCCAAGAAGTGGTTTCGCGAAGCCGGGAACCCTTGCCCTAAGATCCTTTCTGACTGTTGAGGAGAACAATATGGGAGTGATTCTGGGCCATGAAAGTTTTGAGTGGACTAAGAAAGCGGCAGACCCAAGAGCAAGAGATTCAGAAGAGGGAGCGGTCTCGCCTGAATCAGAGGTCGATCTTGAAGCTGAAAACCGGCAAGAAGGTGACGAAGCCGAAGAATCCGTCCAATCTCCTTACCTTATTCGGGGTTAGAGCGAAATGCTTGGCTTACGGCCAGGTTGCTTTGTTCCAGGTAATTTTCAGGAACTGAAATGAAGAGATTCGGAACTTTTCGATAAGAGCTGTATTCTCTTTTCTTGTCCCAAAGATCGATCGTCTCGAGCCGCGCTCTTCTGCCATGCGAAGAGAAGATAGGATTGAACGGCTGCAGGCAGATAAGAGTTTGAGTTCAATCTCCGACTTCTCGTAAATAACAAAGGGAAAATCAGAACCAAAGGGAGTCAATGGAGAGCCTTTCTTTCCCCAAGCCGAATCGAATAAAGACTGAAAGCCCTAAACTTCATAGCCAACCGGGACTCTTTCCAGTACTTAAGATTAAGATGAGCTCCCACTTCAACGCAGTGAGTAGAGAAGAATAACGAGATTAGAACTCATTTACGGGACTTCTTGCTACCCAAACCGCCCCCCATGCCATGAAAGGAAAGACGGCAGAAAAGGTCTTTTTTCCAGTCAACCTATGTAGAATCCTATCCGGCTGAAAGGCTGAATCTTAGCTCTTTTCCTTCTATTTCTCCTGGGTCAAAAGCCCGAAACTGCCTACAGGCCGGCATCTTCCTCACTCATTCTGCTTCGGATTAGATTAGATCCCTATCTGTACAACAAGTGTGCACACTTCAATCAAAGAAGGCTTAGCAGGGGATTCGCAGGAGGATCGTAGGGGTGCATGACTGAGGAATGAATATGATATGGGGAGATCTTTGTTTGCATCGAGAGATTTAAGTACGCTAAGTGAAGTGGTCAATCTAGGATTACTTACTTTACTTTTTTTGTTCTCAAAAAATCATTAATAAAAAAGATGAAGATTTCTCTTCGAACTGGTATACAATCGAAAAGCAAAGTGCTTTCTCTTTTTTTATCAGTATGGATATTCAACTTCTATTCGAGATAAACGAAAATAAGAGTAACAAGGCTACTGTCAATCCTTGAAAAAGAAGGCTTCGCACTGGACGAAGAAATTCCCTCATGTCGTTGTATGACGAAGAAGAAAGGATAGAGATCGACAACGGTCCTGCAAGCAAGTAAGCGCTTACGTAGTTATATTGTGTTGTGCCGTTGTAGATTAATGTTCTAGGCCTAGGGCAGTCAACTGGATGAGTGAGAGCCAGAGTGAGTAAGGGTTATGCTATAATCTCTCTCTTTTATCCCCGATTCACTCCCTAAGACTCTATTTCCGAAGGCTAGCTAAGTAGTTAGTGAGTAAGGGATCTAAGAGTTCTGCTGGTGCCGTGTAGAGTTAGCCTTCTTCTTTCGTAGCGGAGAACCTGGTAATAGAAGAAGCGGGGCTATATGCTATGGTCTTAGCCTCCAAAGCTAGGCATGAAAGCAAGGAAGAGTAGGCTTAAAAGCTTTGTTCTGCCCCTGCTCCCAAGGAAGACGAAAAGATATCCACTGGCAAAAGGCTCTTTGAGACCAAGAAGAATGAGCATAAGACTCAGACTCTTCTTCCCCCTGAGGAGAGTTCGGTGAAATAACTCTATCCTTAACACATAGGCTTCGGTATACTTTCCCGGCTAGCGCAGATCCCTCTCTACAGTTAAGTACCTACCCGTCAGATTCGAGTCGATTCGCTTGTCCTTGTATTATGTCACATCGACTGCACTTTTTGAATCTATCGGTTTTTTCTCGTATCAACAGATTCTGAAAGAACTACTTGTTAACGAGAAATCCCAGTCAGAGCTGGAGTTAAGTTATAAAGAACAAGTCCCTCTTCCGCCTGTAAAGAAAGATAGATCCTATCTAATGATGCAACTATAAGAGCATCCAAGGTGCGAAGCCTTGCCTTGCTTCTTACCGCTCCGGGGGAATCTGGCAAAGTCCGAAAAATAGATTCTTTTCAGGTATAGAGATAGAATAGGGTTTTTGGAAATAAAGCAGGAAAAAAACACCAGACCTGCCTGCCATCCACACCAGAATAAATGAAGTTTTCCGAAAAAAACCTGCTAGTGGAGGAAGACCCCCTAGGGATAAGAGACATAGGGCTAAAGAGAGCGCCAAAAAAGGATCTTTCGTGTATAATCCTGCATAATCTCGAATGTTATCAGTTCCGGTACGTAGACCAAATAATACAAGCAAAAGTTCCTAGATTCATGGAGATATAGAAGAGCGTATAAGTTATCATGCTTGCATATCCACCATTTGAGTCTCCAACAATTATTCCAATAATTACATATTCGATTTGACCTATGGACGAATATGCAAGCGTACGTTTCATGCTTGTTTGAGTAATAGCAATGAGATTCTCCACTATCATGCTCAGAAAAGCTAGGATTTCCAGAAGAAGATGCCATTCGTTTGATGAGAAATAAAAAGGAATATCGAAAATTCGAGTGGCTGAAGCTGAAGCAGCTACTTTCGAAGTAACAGAAAGAAAAGTACCGACTGGGGCGGGAGAGTCAGAGTCGAAAAGAGGATTCCTCACTTCTTTCTCTCATTCAAAACCGTGCATGAGATTTTCATCTCGCACGGCTCCTAAGTGATAAAAGAAAGAAGTACCTTATTTCATTGGCGAAGTCGGAAGAAAGAGATCTTATTAAAGTAGAGCTCTTCCACAACTAAGACACTGGCGAATGCGCATCCACCTCTGACTTCCGCTGCTTAGCCAATGCTTACGGCTTGGAATGATTCCTTGCTTCGAAAAGCAGTCAACCTTACTTTCAAGACTAGAGGCTAGGGTCAAGCAACAAGACCAGGACATCCTTTCAAACAATTTCTTATTAGCCAGGCAAGTCTATCAATAGGAATTCTCTCTGGAAGGCTTAGGCCTATTATCTTAGACGGAATTAGTGGTATGGCTTTGAAGCTGGTCTTTTGACTTATGTCATTAGCAAGGCGTAACCCTTATTCAGGTTCAGGATTGCTTTTTTCTCATACCGAAACGAACTTAGTTTATCTAATTCCAACCTGAGCAATGTTGGGAACTTGCACTCCTGATAACAAAAGCTGGATTCTATTTATTCCTTCTGTAATGTCTACCTATTTGTTGGTTGATTGGCTTGTGGTGCTGCTCTAAGCACGCTGTGGAGTTGAACCACTGTTCTTCCTTACCTTTCGTGGTCCCTTTTTCATAGCTATAATGGAGGAACCGCAGCCCTCATTCAATTCTTTTCTCGAAATCTTTACCCAATCTAGAAATGCTTACCTTATATGGCACCATCTAACGTTTTGGTATTGGATCTTTTGGGGGCGGTACAAAGCAATCCAGAACGAGCGCACCTAACACTGGACTCCTCATTCCCCACTCGGACCAAGACAGAATTTTTACTTCTTCAAATAAGAATTAAGGTAAAGCAGGGTGAGTTGGTAAAGGAAGAAAGAGAGAGAGCCTTGTGTTGGATGCTATGCTTCCTGTAAGATATTCTTCTTTTTCTTTCTCAAGACTGCAGAGGAAATTCAGTTTCAGTAAAGTACTCTATAGAAAAAAAGGTATGGAACAGTTTCCTAACCCACCCCTCAACGAGGATATTTTATCCCCAGGAATGAGGCAAGATAGAAAGAGCCTGAAAGAGGGATTGCTATTTCCACTTTCCAGCCTAGGAATCTTATTGTCTTCTAGGGAAGACAGTTCCCTGTGAAAGATGCGCAAGCCTCCGCGCAGAGAGAAAGAAGGGGGTCCAAAGAGCTATCGTTAAAGCGCTTTCTAGAAGCCTTATCTTTCGATTTTCTAATAATTTTAGAAAGCCCCTTCCTGAATACGTTGTTAGTAAGAAAGCGCTAGCTTGTATATGTTAGAAAGTGAACTGCACTGCTGCATTCCGTAAAGCAGTACTTAGCTTCAATCAAAGCTGTCCTAGGCGCAAACGAATGGATAGCACAGGTCGAAGGTGAAGCTTCTACTTAGACCTTGAATTCCTAACCTTCCGCGGAGTTAGGAATCAATCGTCTCTTTTCAATATCCGGATACTTAGAAAATAGAGTAGAAGCCATTTCCGTTGACTTAGCTATCTAGAACTAGAGATTGGCAGTTCGAGTGCTAGAAGAATTCCCAAGAGCAGCATTTTCTCCAAGGGCTATCACTTTGAACTCCTTCACCGATTAAGAAAAAGTCCTCTTCATCACGCTAACAGCCTAAACTCTTCCTACCTTTGAATCATTCCTATGGCCCCTCTTTGATCCAATCACAAATTAAAAAAAGAAGAGAGCCAAAGAACCTACTTCTCTTAACCAGAAATGCGATTGGGAATGAGTGACTTCAGGTGCAGCCAATCAAAGGAAGAAAGAGCTATGTAATGTGGCAAAACAAGTAATGCCATCTAACTCGACTGTATAGAAGAGCAACTGACAGCCTAGTTTAGTTCTATTTCTGAGAGATAGCTGGTATCGAAGGTAAAGTTTTCCCACAAGAGAGCACCGCGGAATCCACCTTCCCACATATGATTTTTCTCATCCACATATGATTTTTCTTTTCTCATTAAGCCCATCTTAGGTCCCGAGCAAGGGGAAGTGGAGTGACGAGAGATGGCCCAAACACCTGCACTTAAGTCCTCGGCTTCCATTCCATTAGTCGATTAAGCCAGCTCGTTTGGCAGTTAGGCAGGCAGTGTATTAGTAGTTATAGTGGCCAAGAGAGAGCGATTCTCGGTAGTAGTGTTCTTTTCAAACCCATGTATGTATAAAGTATTCCCAAGCAACTAAGTGCAGAGGAACGCGAGGTAGTGAAGAAGGCAAAGGTAGACCCACAGCGCCCTTCAGACCTTGATGCCTGCGTCTCTTACTTAGTTTCTTAAACCTTAGTAATTCAACATGGGACTAGGCTTGCTGGCGACAAGACTTGGATGAGCGGCCGGATTAAACCCTTGGTAGTAGTGTGCTTGTGGGGGGCACGTAGAGGATAGATTGTAGTTGGGCGGGATAGCAGCTCTCGAGTAGTACCTCTAGATTGGATCTTCTCTTGAATGCGTTTGGGATTAGAGACCCCAAGCCGCTGACCCCAAGAGGGGCCTAGGACTTATAATAGGGCTTTATCCCCTTCTTTGCCGGACGCCCATATGGAAAGCAAGCTGGCACAAAAGCAAGAGTAGCGCTAGCGGGAGAAGCCGGGACCTAAGCACTAGCTCTATCCCGTCCCACTGGACAGCCCAGATATCAATGCTCTCTCGTCCCTTGTCCTAGAGCGCGCCTCATCAAGCCTAATTCTCACTAGGGGGAGCCTTCGGAGACTGTTCCGTATGCTCTCCCTTCATCTGTGCCTTTGACTGAACTGTATTCGACCTATCTTTCCATCAACGATGTAACTAGATCCGGTCGAATACTTAATCATTCTATTTTGTTTGATTTCATCAGTAAGATGCTCTGGACCTTGATGGAAAGCGCAATAGGCCGACATGCTCCAGTAAGGCGAGACAGGATCTGGCACTGGCTTTGGCGTCAGGAGCGGAACAAGGCTTTCCTTTTTCCAATAGTAATGGAAAGATCTGGCTCAAAGGTAGCTTCAATTTCAATGGAGTGAACTGGCGAAGAAGTATATTATTCCCATCGTTCTGATTGTTGGAATTACGAGGGAATAGCTTGGTTTTCTGACCTTGGTGCTTTGATTAGGACTTTGCTTCTCTAAAGAGATTTCCCGGTGAGAACTCCCTTCTAGTAGCAATTCCGACAAGAGCGGAAATAACTACGGTTATTGCCATTCTTGCTTCTCCTGTTCTTCTTCTATCTAAGGACAAGGCGGAAGGTCAGGCCTGTGCTTCCTTCTAGGCTTCTTTCTTCCTTCTAGTCGAGGTGAAAGCTTTCAAATCAAAGAGCTGAGTCGTACCCAAACTCTATCGAGTCAGCAAGTAAACTACCTCGCTGAACTAGCTTTAGACTAGGCAAAAGAGTACGCAACTGAAGAGAGAGCGCTAAGAGTTATGGCTTTTCTTTCTATTGATTGAGACCCAGAGCTTATTGAAAAGAAGAACTTTTGCTTACCTTACTGCTAACTTTTTTTAAAGAAGAGAGAGAGGGGCGAGCAAGGAGAGCTAGAGTAAAGAGCGAGTGTAATATCTGAAACGAGTATACAAATGCAGAGAGTTAAACGTTTTCCATACTTGTAGCGATAACTAGAGTAGCTAGAGTGAAAAAAGGAGCAAGTAAAGAGAGGTTGAGCTAGTGCACTGAACACTTTCTATATATCTCTGTCTTCATTATCAGCTACATCTTTCTAGTTTTGAATCGGAGAGAGATCCATGGTGGTTTAGTCTTACCGCGCACCGGCATCAATGCATAGAGCTCTTTCCTTTCTCATAAGTGGGATAATTGAGAACTGTACCACTGAATTTTTCTCCTTTTGACTCCTATAGGCTTGTGTCCTTTAGGTAACATGGCAAGCTCAAAAATATCATTCTTCTTGATGGCTTGGATTTCGTAGTCCATGGCTTCTCTCCATTTCGTGCTTTGTGCAGCTTCCTCGAAACTTATTAGTTCACAATCAGCAAAAGACTAAACAAAGTGAGGTTCTCTTGGTTTTGAGTTACCTCATAGATCTCTTGTAAACTTCGCATGCAGCGTGGTTCTTCTTCACTTGAGCTTGAAAACTGTTAGCTTTCTTGTGTTGGTGGCTGTGGAGTCTCGTCATCCGTGGATCCTTGAGTTCTTCGGCTTGATTCATTGTGAATGGGTAAGAATTCATGCTTCTCTTCTTCCTTTACGTTCCAATCCCATGTCTTGTCTTCCTCGAAGATCCCATCTCTGGTGACAACGATCTTCCCGTTTGTTGGGTTGTATAACTTATAGCCTTTTGAGCTTGAATCGTAGCCGATGAATATGACTTCTCACTTCTGTCATCCAACTTGGTTCTCTTTTGTTCTGGAACATGCATGTATGCCATACTCCCAAAGACTCGTAAATGAGAGATGTTTGGCTTGTGACCACTCCATGCTTCTTGTGGAGTAATATTCCATATACTGATTGTTGGAGAACGATTTCTTAGATAGACTGCACAAGCTAGGCCTAACACAAGGCCCCATATAGATTCAGCTTAGGGGTTTATGAGAGATTGATTGATGGACCTAAGCTAGCCCGGTCCTCTTCTCTTGCGTCGAAGTGTAGTGTGGTGAGGTTTTGCCTCACAGAAGGCGTGGGAAATTAAGGAAAAAGCCGAAACGGAACTAACGGAGATTGAGGTATACTCCGTGCTGCAAAAGGGATTCGGCCAGTACAATACTGAGTCTTATTGAGGCCATGAAGACGGACAGCACTTGGTTTACAGCTGACCAACGAAAAAAGACTCCAATTCATTCCGTTGGTCAACAACCAACCAGTGATTTCAATAGCAGTTTATTCGTTCCCTCAATCCTCTGATGTAAACCTGAGACTAGTGAAAGAAAATAAGTGACTTGTTCTCCTCTCTTTCTTCATTCCATATCTGTCTAGCCTGCTAACGACGCCCTTTCTTATCTACTCTACGCTATTTACCCTTCATTACTTCCCCTTGAGTTAAGTTCCTTTATTTGATCTTGTCTCCTAGTGGTACCATCTCTGCTTACTCTTTCTTCTTTCCATCTACTAAGTTTGCGGAAAAGAGAGAGCAGACGGTTCTCGGCATCATGATGCAAGAATGACATCTGAGATCGCTCATTCCATTGCTTTACAGTCATGATATGATAGGAATGATTCTATTTACTAGAAAGAGACAACACCCTATTCTTAGCATCGAAGAGGGAATTTTGTGTAAACTGCTTTTTGAAAGTGAAATAGAGACTTTCACTAAAGAGTGAGATTGAGGAGTGAAAGAACCCGGTATTCACATAAGAAAGTGGCAGTAGTCTAGGCGGACACCTTTTCTTTTGCCTTACCCGCTACGCCCCCTTTCTAAGTAGCAGCTTAGGGTTTGACAAACCTTAATTCACAAGCTGGAAACTCATATGCTAGTACACTTGCCCTGTATGCCCCATCTCCATGAAAGTCTTAGCCAGTGCTTCTTTCCGCCTTCCAACTTAATAGATTCTCTCTATCTCTATTTCAGGGGTGAGTATTAAAACGTCATAGGAAAAGAAAGGGGTTAGCTCTTAGCTCGCTGGTAGTACTGATACAATCAATATGTACACACATATTAGGAAACTAAAAAGCAGAAAGATCCTTTCAAAAGGGGGTTGTCACACTCGGGAACTTCTCCTAATCTCTCTTCAAACTTACCTTTTCATTAAGGTTAGAACCTTCCTTAAATTCAGGAGTTTCCAGCTATGCCGCACTCTCAAATCCACTCATAAAAGCATAGCGAGAGATGGCAGCTTCTGATTCCGGAGATTCTATCTAGGTTCTAGTTAAACTCCCAGGTTATAGGGGCTTATACTTATAATAGTACTGGAAAGGAAAAGGAGTCTTGTATATCTACAGGAAAGATTATATGTTAGTACTCCAGGTACTCTCTTATTCGAGACGAGAATAGGCCCAACTCGCCTGCATCGACAGCAAAGGAAACTGGCAGGGAAATGCCATTTTTTTTCCAAGAAAAGAAGATCAATGGCAACTGGCACTTAAACTAGATATCCCTCAGCCAGAGACTCTGGGATGAAATGACTCTTATGATAGTCTGATGGCGAAGAGTTAGAACGTGGCTAATCCGCTTTCTCCCATTTCTCTCTACTCTATCTCTATCTATGAAGGCTATGAAGGAATTCGTTCATAGAATGCGATTGCACTACTTTTTGAAAACAACCCGTACGAGATATACTCGGCCGTACCAAAGGAGACCCGTTTTACCGATCGTTTGATTGGGTGTGTCCTTAGTCGCTCCGGAGAAGCCATACCCTTAGGAAGCTTACCCAACTCATTTTTTAACTCCCAAGAAAGGAAGACAACCCCAGTAAATCGTGCATAATTGAAGAGGAAAGATTCTCTAAAAGCCGGCGGTTTTTTTGTGTTAAGAATGGATACTTCTTGGTCTTTGCCGGAATTCCGACTTGGGGATACCTTTGACCGATTTCCTGCCCCTTCATTATGATTAGTAAGATGGGGAAAAGCGGAAGAGGAAGAAGCCCGAAGAATCAAACAAAGAATTCATGAATGCAATGAAGCAAGCCAAGATCAATGGAGGGGCATCCATTCAAGTACCCACATTCCAATTCCCAATCATGGATGAGCCTCCTCTACGGATGCAAAGAACTCCTGCACCTTATTTCATGAATGGGCAATCCGAAAGCGATTCGCTTATGAATCTCCTATTGAAGAGTTATACTATGATCGCTCTGTGGTCCCCGCCTCTCGGAAAGATGGAGATTGAGGCAATGATATAAGCTGCAGTAGAGCAGACCAATACGGGAGGAAACTGAGATTGTCGGATTTTTGCCGACATCCAGATGTAGCTCTGCCGGAAGGGTTCAAGATACCGAAGTTTAGTAAATACAATGGGGTCGGCGACCCATATCATCACTTTCTGTCCTTCTGTGGGGATTGCCGAGGCCTTGATTCACAGTCTGGGTTATTTTTCCACCTTTATCAGAAGTAATTAGAAGGGGCAGAACTCAAGTAGAACTCTATTCTCCCCCTTGATGCTCTACGTAGTTTTGACGATGTGATTGACAGATTCACCAGCCAGTAGTTCCACCAGGTGGAACATCCCCCAATCTTTGTGATTTGGTGAATGAAAAAATGCAGCCCGGTTTTGAATTCATTACCTTTGTTAACCGATGGAGGAATTTAGCAGCTAAAGCAAAATGAAACATAAAAGAGGATGATGAGATGGTTATCGATAACCTGCATGGGCCCATCAAGGAAGCGATGGTGCTAGGAGATTGCCGAAAATTCCCTTAACTGTTTGAACGAGCTGCCCGCATGCAGAGGAGTATAAAAGACGGGTCTATCACTTTCCTCAGGAACAGTTCGAATGGGGGGGAAGGCAAGCCGAAGAATACCCTAAGGACCCAGCAGCCAAGCCAACTCAAGAGGTTACCATAACTCCGGATCCAATTAATGTGGTTCAAGCACAGCGGAATGCACTGAGACAAGCGGACCTAATTTTAACAGCCGGTACAGTAACCATGAAAATGGCTCCGTCTTTAGTGAGATTATATGAACAAATGCCAGAACCAAAATATGTTATTGCTATGGGGGCCTGTACAATTACAGGGGGGATGTTCAG
>CANUEY010101911.1:0-24443 GCA_948099555.1 Croton setiger
CAGGTCTTTTCTTATAAAAATTTTGAGCTCTCTCTGTAAATGAATCTCCATCGTCTTGTATAATACCCACCATTGTTTTGATCTTGGCATCCAATTCTGCATTTTTTATGAACAATTCAGTTCAATTAAGATTTTTCGAACCAGAAATAAGTAAAAGAACATACCTTTTAGAGTGGCTTGGAGCCATGGAGATTGATGGAGACGACTATAGCTGCCGGACCACCATGAAAATGAAGCAAAAGAGTCGTCTTTTCCTCTTATTTCATCCATTTTTCAATACAAAATTTTGAAATAAACAGAGTAATATAATAAGAAGAAGAAAATGTTTGATCGGAGAAGGTGAAAACGATTTTTGAACTTGGAGAAGACTAACCAACAATGGTGATGAACTCTTTTTCACTCAAACTAAGAAGGGACCCTCCATTTTCATTTCTTTGGGCTTGAATTGACTGTTACTGTTTAACAAATCAAATCTTGTATATTATGATTTTATTAGTTTCCTCAAATCTTGGAGAATTTTCTATACCATTATTCTCGACTATCCGTTAAAGTTTTATAAGTAAATTTAAGATAATCTGTGTATTTATATATATATATATATATATATATATATATATATCAATTTATGGATATATTGGCAATTAAGGTCAAACGAGTTGATCCTTCCTTGATTTTCTTTATCAATTCAAATTAGATAATCTTTTCTCAACTTCCATTTTTTTTCTTTTTCTTTTCATTTCCATTTGAAATGATAGGGACTTCTAATTTTTTGATGGAATTGAAATAATTTTATATTTTTATCTTTTAGTGGTTTGGAAGATAAAAAACATTTTTTAATTTATCATGTCAGACATATGCAGAAGTTATTCTAAAATAGAAGAAAACTTATTATTCACACGGAAAGAAATTAAATTAAATTTAGAGTCGATAAAATTTGCATTACTTACTTTATTGAGCAATGTCATGGAATAAGGCAACTGATACAAAATACAGTCGAAAAAATTTAAAAAAAATGGTGCATATGGTCTGATACGCATCCAAAATGATAGAAATAGGCAAAAAATGAAAAATTGGTGTCCATCCACCTCCACTGTTTGTTCAGAATTGGGAAATAAAATTTTCTCATCCATTCAAGTCTCAGCCTTCAAAAAATTAAAAAAAAAAAATTGCAACACTCAATCATAACAGTTTTAATGGAGTGAATAAATAATTTTTTCTTGAAATTGGTTTAAAAAACCACATACTTTTAAGAAGTAAAACCGTTTGAAATCACTGCAAACCCACCATGAAAGTAACATAAAGCAGGTCAGGGCTAAGAAAAAAAAAACCCAAATTTCTAACTATGAAGAATGAGAGAGATATTTTTGACACAATAGTTCAAAGGGGAAATGAACTGTGCAAAAAACAAACTGAGAAGGGAAAGCTAAAGGAAGGGTCATGCATCCTTCTTCCGATGGGCGAAAACGAAAATTCCCATATGTTCAGATGCTTTTTGTTTCCAATTTGTTTAGGTAGTATTTATTTATATAGGGAATTCAAATATAATACTAAAAAAATGTTAAGCAATTTAACAGTCATTATCTAACATTAACAAAAATATCATATATTTTTTAGTAATTTATATTCTACATGTAATTAAAACAATACCATGACATTTTATACCTAATTACCAAAATATGTTAAAAATCTCTAATAACATTCATTCAGTTCATTTATATTATATAAGCAAGATTTTCATTTTGTAGTAATGTGAAAAGTGCAGACAGAGAGAGTACATACTAATTTCACTTAACAAATATTATATTTTTCATAATATATGCTCCCATAATTAATATGGGATTATATCCCATTTGACTTGACTGAAACACCCACCTACCCCCACCAAACAAAATCCAGAATTCAACCTACAAATTTATCCTGCCAACGACAACGACAGTGACAAAAAAAAAAATTCAGGTTTCAATGTACAAAAACTTATGGCAGAAGGAAAGCAGAGGCTTTTTTTCCTTTTTTGAGGACAAGAAAAACCCTTGTTTCATACTAAGGTTCCGGTTTGATTTAATTATTGCCATCAATTAAATCAACATTATTCCTTTTTTATTCTTCCATTTGTCATTGGCTCATTGCCATAAAATTAGGTCAGTTTCAGTGTTATTATTTCTACTAATATTATGGGATAAAATCCATTTAATTTCAAAAAAATAACATTTCTTTTCCCATTTTAATTTAATTTAATTTAATTTTTTTTTTTGTCAATTTTTCATCTAAAAGGAAAAATGAAAAACAAGGAAAGAAAAAGAGAGAAATTGGTTGACATTGATAGGCTTCTTCCGAGAAATAGGCAACCTTCAATGGAATCCAGAAATGGGCATAAAAGAATTAGGAACCACTTCCTTTTTCCAAAAAAAATGCTCTCTTTTTTCACTTCAAAAAATCAGGCAGGCTTGGTTTCCTTTTCTGCCACTTTAATTTACCAGCAGGCATTTTTACCCTCTTTACATTCTTTTTTCTCGCAGCAACCCAAACATCTGCGAGACCACAAATATCCAATCATTCGACTTCCAAAATTACTGCTTCCTCATTTTTTGGATGTTATGGCTTATTAAGCATTTGGTTATATCCCAAACCCATACTCATAATTTGGCACTCGGCCATATATCCATGTTAGCTAACAAAACTTCATCTTGTGATATTACTTTATAGCCCCTCTGAAAAATGTTCGACCCTGCAAATCCACCTCCACTACCATCTCTTTACAGCCCCTTTTTTTAGCACACTGAAACTCTCCAATATCAAAGAATTCAATGGGAAGCTGTAGTTCCAGTTAAATATGGGGTATGCTTGCGATGGCCAAAATGGTATTATATGTTTTACTACCAAGCCATCCCATCACAACTCGACTCATCTCCTACTTCAGGTTATGTTTTAATCAGGTCTTAATGTTTACTGGATGAGGGTTCGAATAATGATTCTTAAGGTTTAATTGCAAAATCTTGCTCGTTTGCTCTCCGATAAAGCAAAGCAGATGCTTCCACCCTGTTTTTGTTATCAAGAGTCAAGACATGAGCCATTGACCTGTGCCAAATAAATATGCAGAACAATGTCAAAACAAATTTAGGAGATTCTTACCACCCGGGATACACAACAAATCTTCCGGTGGATAGAGCCCAATTCACCTGTACCAACAATTAATGCAGTGTACCAAATTAAAATCTACAACATATGGTTGCTAAACAATTTAATCAAATCAAGTGACTGCATGTATAATTTTCAAGAAACTAAGTCCTAGATGGATTGCTAAGCTGGAGAAGAAACCAGTAACAAACAATAATACCTTATCTGTCCCAAGGGAATTGGCAACTACATGAGTAACCTGATCATCTATCTGGTTTGTACAGACAGCACCAAACTGTTCAGCTGTCTGCCACAATGGATGCAGGTGTGGATTGGCTTCGCCAACTGGAAACACCCTGCTAAATACTATACGACAGCCAGATAAAATCTTCCTCTGTTCTGATGCAAGGATATTTCTAACATCTGCATCATCCAAGGAAGGATGGGTGAAAAAGTCCTGATGTATTCTCTCAATAACCTGTTCCAGGAAAGGGCACAAAATTTTTAGCGCTTGAAAAGTTGATTGGTGATAAAAGAATCAAAGGGTAGCTGCCTCACCGCCAAAGAACAAGCTAAAGTACCATCTTCTGGTCTCTCATCATGGTCAATCTCAAGAAGAGAAGGACCTGGAAGCCCAAACTGCCGTCTGCTACAAGGAAAATAAATATATCTGCCACAAATAGAGGTAATGAGTACAGGAATTCAACCAAAACAAAATATAAAAGCACTAAAGGAATTAGGTAGTTATCCAATTACCTACCTTTCTACAACAATCAGGTTCAACTTGTTATGGGGCCAAACCCTTACAGAATCATCTACAATGACAACGGCTGATTCCATACCCAAGACCCCCTCTAGATCCTTACTCTTGGGAACCCTGTCATCACTGTCAAAGGGATCCGTATCATCACCTCTAGAAATAACCCGTCCATTAAACAAAACCCCTGTTGGATCAAGCACTTTTGCCATCTCTGTGGCATACAACTTGTTCCCCATTGTGTAAAGATGCAGCTCATACAATTTGCTTGCCTAAAATGCAGAATGAATGAGCACACTTAAGATACAGCTTAAGAGCCAAACGACGCTTTTTATCCAAATCAAACATACTGACTACCTACCTTTTCCAAGAAATTCCATATCCCAGGGCGCAGCTTAGTCCACATTCCCATATGAGGAAAGCGGAATAAATGTCTATAGGGTTTTTCACGATCCTGTTCTTCCTTCTTCCGCAAGATCTCATCATGCACAGGATCAACTTCAACAAACTGAAAACAGTAAAAGCAAAGATACTAAATTAATAAATAATCACTCATTCCTCAAAATTTTATCCTGAAAATGAGTAACAAAAATTTATGCAGCAGTAAGAAATTGCCTTGGCAGAATTTAGAAGTGTATGATCTAGATCCAATACAAGGCAGAGCTTGTGAGAAGCAAACATTTTCTTTTGTTCTTCCATCCTGCGTGACCTCTCTCTCTGTATAGCAGCTTTTTGCTGGTCACTATACCCTTCAAACAGATGCTCAACATCACTCCATGCATCCTGTGGACGAGGAGTAATGGATGCAACACTAGGTACAGAGCTAATCCCAGCTGGCTGCTCAGAATTTGAAACCACAGATCGTGTAGGTTGAGTTGCAAGATTCTGAGATGCAGCAGGTGGTGGACTTGTTGATGCATGGGAAACAGACACAATGTCTGCAATGTTTTTCAAACTCTTTGTAAATGGCAATGAAATATCTGGCTTCATTTCTAATTGACCCTCTTGTTTTTGCACGTTTTGACCGTCTATTGTCCCCTGATGGGTTGATGTAGAAGTTAGATTAGTCTTTAACAGTTCAGAGCCCATGCTTCCATTCCTCTGGAGAGTATTATTATGCAGAATTCGACGAGGATCCCGTGGTTTCATTCGAATTTTACCCAATTCCTCCTACAACGGACATACAAAACCAACTCAGATGCTTATGTAAAAGTACATTTTTCCAGTCACTTGCTATCACAAATACATTACACCTCCTATATATATCATGCAAATCCAGTATAGAGCAAAAGAAAACAACAAAACTTTTTGAAGATGCAACTTTTTGAGC
Organism: Croton setiger; assembly: GCA_948099555.1. Taxonomy (NCBI): domain Eukaryota; kingdom Viridiplantae; phylum Streptophyta; class Magnoliopsida; order Malpighiales; family Euphorbiaceae; genus Croton; species Croton setiger. The sequence continues at coordinate 5,202 of CANUEY010101911.1, forward strand.
AAACAATACAAATCCATTTGTTTAAACTTTAAACACTCTAAGCATACATGCATTTACTAGATGAGGCATCATAGGCAGATAATACCATAATCATCTTAAGTATACACTTCATAAAAGCATATATCTAGATGTCAATAGTAGGAGTATGATGAAGTACTCACCACAGCTGCATGAGGAGGAACCTGAAGAGTTCCTGCTGATCTTGGTGAAATTCCAGAGGGCTGTAGTGGTGCAACATTCACCCCAGAAACAGATCCCAGAAGAGCATTTGAGTTTAGTGGATTTTTTGTAGTTATAGCAGGCTCAGCAGTCAGCTGAGCATCTATTGTTGATCTCTGTTGTTGTCCCATTTTGAGTATATTTAGCAACATTGTTGGATTCACTGCAATATTTTTTAATAGATCAGGCAGGGATGCCACACTAGTACTTGCCATTCGTATATTTTCACCTTCAGCAATAGAACCAGTTCCTGTAACTGGTTTCTGGTCATTTCCACTCATACTCACACTGGATAAACCACTAACAGAACTGGGATAAGCTGCTCCATTATCCATTCTCCTGGGATCAGGTTTTGCATTCTCTACCAATTGATTTCTAATCATAGTTTGAGGCCTCACCACATCCATGTCCTCCAACCAACCGCCATTTCCAATCATGGGTTTCACATTCCTGCCGTTTCCAGTATTTTCCAATGCATTCCTTTGCCTTTTTATTGAAGGGCCAACCAGGACTGAATCATCGCCAGACTTCTGTTTTCTTAAGTTTATTGTTCCTCCAAGAGATTCCACTTTGGGTGTATTACTCACCAGAGGCAAAATGCAATGGTTCTGATCCAATGTATTGCCATCAGGATTAACCAATCGAAGCCTAGGGTCCCTGCTCTTTGCAGAGGGTTTCACAGTTAAACTGGAACCAGAACTCACTAGTCCAGCACTTTTAGCAGGGTTACCCCCATGCACATTAGAATTCTCGGGGTGAGTAGGAGTAGAAGCAATTGATTGCCCTGAATGAGGTGGGTTGGTAGGTCTGAATTGACCAAAAGCTGATGAACTAGACACTTCCACACCTGTATCACCATCCCCATCACCTGACTCTTCTGAAGGAGTTGGGCTGGGTAGCCTCTCATTCACGGAGAATGAACTGCGACTAAACTTTTGCTGGTAACTAGAAACAGCTTTGAGTGCATCAGTTTCATATCGACGGATTTTAGTATCTTCGCTTTCAAGAGGCAGCTTAGGTGTTAACAGTCTATTTACAGGAAATGAAGGTGCTGCATCCCGTGTAGGCGATGGAAGGCTGTCAAGATCATGATCTTTATGGAGGTCCAACAAAGGGAGCAATCCTGCTCTACTCTTAAAAGAAGGTGTTCCAATTCGTGGAGCTTCTTGTGACAAATTTGGTTTACTACTATTAGCAAAAGAACCAGCAAGCAAAGAAAGCTTATTCGTAGTGCTCTCCTTTTCACTAGATATTGAACTTAGAGAGGAAGTCATGATCCCAATCTGCTAAAACAGATACCATTGAGAAGTTACAACAGTATGGCATAATACTAAAAAGTGACTCTGTGCCATAGGAATAAACAAAACAATAATAAAATCTAAGGATGACAATAGATTAATAATACCTCGTTGACCTGCTCAGGGGAGAAATGAGGAGAAACGTTGCTATTAACAACAGAGAGAAGCCTGTTTGGAAAAATGCAACAAAATATGTTATTGACATGTGTATAATGTTAAAATTATACCAAGCAAATATTGCATTATAGAAGTTGAAACCTTGAAAAGCTGTCTTTATTTTGTTCCCTTAATTTATGATTCATGGAGCTAAAAACCTGGAATGGCCAACAACCAGCATAGCAATTAATTTCAACTGTTACAGTTGTTTTTGCACGAACTGTAAAGTCATGATCTTTGTTTTCACGGAACAATGTAGGAATTTCGAAAGAAAGAAGGGTGCCTCACCGAATTAACAGATTGAACAGCAGTAAATGACAATTGCAAAAGATTATTTTTGGTGGGAACATTATTTTGCCCAACCACTTCCCTCAGGCTCTCCAATGTGTTGCCCAATGTTGAACAAGCTGCCTCAAATGATCTACAACAAATTAAGCAAACAAAAACCATGTCATCGAATCTTCACCAACATATTCAAAATGTGGAAATGGAATCATCCTTCAACCCACTCTGAAAATGTCACGCAATTAATAAAGCGTCTTACTTGCTAGCTTCAGTCACAGTAACAGACTCAAGAACTTCACGAATGGAGTTCATTTTCTCCACCAAATCCTTATTATCATCTTTGGAAAACTCAATCTCTGCGACATCAGTCTTCATTCCATCACTATTCAAAACCCCTTCTTCCACAAGGATAGCTTTCTCAGCTGGGTCCGAATCCAAATCAATCTCACCTTCCTCCAATTCCCCTTCCTCCTTCTCAACATCCACAATCTTAACATCCATCTCATCCCCACTATCATCAATCACTACTTTTTCAACTTTTTTCTTCTCATCTTTACCGTTGCTATTAACAGACGCCACAGAAGAAGACGGCGAGGATCGCTTGGAATTCTCATCGGGTTCAACCTCCACAAAGAGGTCATTTAGAGGTTTATTCTGTACAGCTTGTGCCCAAGCAAGATTATACAAACCAGACACATATCCTCCTCCCATCTGATACTTATAAAGATCCCTCATCGTCCATAATCTACCACTAGCTCCATCTTTTTCTTTTTCTTTTTCTTTTTCTATTGGTTTCGGCTCTTTTGAAACTTTAACTTCCTGTTTATTAAAATCTTCCTCACTGATCTCCTCCACTGAAGCCGCATCCGAAATTTCACCTTCTTCCACATCTTCCGCCTTTAAATTCTCATCTTCCTCTACACCCATATCTAGGGTTTCTTCTATCTCGTTATTAGTCCTCTCAAAATGAATAGATCACAACCAACAGCAAGCATATATGTTCTTACAATACAAAAAACAGAAACAATTCACACAATTTTACTTCAGAAGCACAAAAATACACAGATTGGCTTGATTAAATTAGGGTTTTCTTCCCCCTTTTCTTTTCTCAAGATCTGATAAATTATAACCAATTGAACAAAAATGTATTGCAATTTTCAATTTTCAAATTTTGAACTCCGATCCGCGTTATGGAGATTCAGATCGCGACTGGTGCTTTACCTCAATCGAGATCGAAGGACTTATTTGAAGAAATAATTAACTCGAGTCAGTGGAAGAGAAAAAAATATACGAGGTGAATTAGGAAGATGAGCTTATAAGGAGAAGCGATGTAATGCGAATCTAGTATGCGCAGGAAGTTTAAATCTGAGCCGTACACGTCATCGATCCGAAATAAAAATTTGCCATTGTGTTCTTTCTTATGTAGTTTGCCAATAGCATACATACGGTCATGTAGCACGTAATTTCGGTTGGGTCCTCGAAATTCACCTTCTCTCTCGTTATAATCACACTCTAGCGATTTCTCTTCGATTTGCGTCCGATTTTCACAAAATGATCAACCGAATTGCCTTTGGGTGCACTCTAAACTTTACGGAAATTATTATTTGAAATATACTATAAAAATTCAACTTTTCCATGGTTTTCTCATATATATGGGATCAATACTTGTCACATCCATGTCTTCAAAAATTCAATTCTAACGGAAAATTACGAATATAAAACTAACCAAATGCCGAAATTCAGTTTTATTGAATTGGTTCATTTTGTGTCAACCGAAAATAGGTGATGGTATTGGATTGTGGAAGTTATTTGCCTTTAATGATGCATTTATCCTTAAGTTAGTTTTGAAGGTAAATATTTGAAAGACATACCTATGCTAGCCAATATTGAAGCGAACGATGGGTGATTCAAACATATGGATGAGTATTGTTAAAGTTTGGACTCACTTGCAAACTAGTTTATACTCCCAAAATAGGTAAGGTAATGGTGAAACAATGTGCTTTTGGACAAACAAATGGACGGCTAACACGCCTCTTAGACTCAAGCTCTAGCTCCTTTAGATAATATTGAACTTTCAAAGCTAACTTTTTTAGAAAGGAATTGATATTGATGTGGCTTAACTATAATCTTTTAAGTGTTGAGAGTAGAGGTGGCCATGGGCCGATTCGGCCCGGCCGGTCCGCCTGAACCGGTCCGACCTGTTGAAAAACCGTAACCGACGGAACCATAACCTGATCGGTTGAGGTCAATAAATTTTAGAACCGAAACCGTAGGAAACCGTGAACTGGCCTTGAACCGTCGGTTAACCGGACTTGAACCGCTCGGTTAACCGGACTTGAATCTCTGGTTCGGCCTTCCAAACCGCCGGTTAACCGGCCCGCCACCGAACCAGTGGTTAACAGTGAAGCGCTGGTTAACCGGTCCGGCGGTTCGGTGAGCCAGTTCCGGTTCCACCCCTCGAGCCGTGGCCCGACGGACCGAGACCCGTAACCAGTCCGGCCCGGCCCGTGAACACCTCTAGTTGAGAGTATATGTTGTACTGCTTCATGTTTGTTATTTTCTGTTGGTACTTGGTTGCTGTGGAAATGGGAGCATGCAACTGTCTTTGGAAGTAATGATAGTAGGCTGGCACAACAATATGATGCAGTATTGCAGACCGCCATTATGTATATTAAAGGCATAGATCATATACCTTTCTAACTTTGATTTCACTATTATTGTAAAGAAAAAACTTTAATTCACTATATTTATTTTTTCCAACACAGCTTCCTTTTCTTTTTTCATTTCCTAAAGAAAAGAATATTCAAAATCCATTTCACAAGGAAATGGTATTTCATTATTTTATCGACTATCTAAATAATATCACATGCATATAAAAAAAATTCTTAATTTTAGAGAAAATAGAAACAATTAATTAAACAAAAATTAATATTTTAAAATAAAATATTAAATTATATATATTTAAAATATAATTAATTTTGTTCTCTTAAAATTTTTTACTGTACATATTGCAATTTTCTAAATAATTTTTAAGTAAATACACATTAAAATTATAAACAAAATAATATTTGTAGATTAATTTTGCATCTTTTGTACTCACTCTTTCGCTTAACAAGTATTTCAACTTGTTATAATTATTAAGAAATAGTAATTATCATATTGAAAATACATAATTTATTAATTGAATGACTAATATATCATTTATTTTAATATTTATTTAATTTTATAAGTAAATATTTTTCTTTTAATATTTCAAATGTATAAAAGAAAAATCATTAATTAAATTTTTTATAATTTAAAGAGCAACCACTTATTATAAAATAAAAATAAATAGAATACTGGGTATCAATTTTGAGTGTCTCAATTCAATTCACAAGCAGAAAAATCCAAATTATGAGGCTGTAACTTTGTAAATAAAAAATAAAAATACTCCTATGTTAATTTTTTTTAATGGAAAAAATCGACATTAGATGATGGAATTCAAGTTCTGATTAGCTTTACATATTTGCTAATCTTGTTATTATTAATTATCAATTATCGTAATTATCTTTTTAAAAATGTATCATCATCAATAAATTGACAAATAACTTAATGGATTATTAAAAATTTATTTGATTCAAACCGATCAGTTACAAAAATTTATATCGATCAGTTGAATTTTTCCCGTTTTGAAGGTTTGATGTCTCTCAATTGCTCGATCACATATGTGTTTTCAAAATATCTTAGTTAACATCAAATTTAGACACAACATATAGAATGCTTTATGAACTATACAGTTGGTTACCTGAGATATGCAAGCATTGGTGTGCTTCCCGAACTTTTAAAAGTTGATTCTTTTTTATTCTTGACGATAATAAGATGGGTATGTGTAATATAGACATAACATCCAAGGACCGAATTAGAACTTTAACATCTTCTTTCTCTAGCCAAGTATCAAAATGTAATTTTCCACCAAAAACACTCAACTGAACGGAGGAACAAGGGTCCATTAGAACCGTTTGTTCACAATCATTCTAACTATGATCTTATTTTCACAGATCATGCACTATTTGAACTAAGCAAAAAAAAAACTATTTGGCTTGCATGGTTATTGTCCACCAGAAAACACTATTGAAATGGTCATCCGTTTTCACTGAAAGAAAGTGTTTGTTGAGGAGATTCATAATGCGCTTTTACACCTTTAAGTGAAATACACCTACTTTCTTTATACCTGAATACCAAATGTCAAAGTCAGAAGACGCGCATTCTTAATGCATGTTACTGTGTTAAGCAAAATAATGAAATAGTAAAGAAAAAGTGGGTAGTGTGTATTATTTTAAGACATTTTCAATGCAAAAGAGTCTCTAGTCATATCAACGGAGGTAGTATATGATATTTTGATTGTTTTGGTTTATGGTCAACACGTATCTAATCTATATAAAACTAAATTGTCCAAAATTTTTATGTAAAAAAAAAAAAAGTCCAAATTTGTATTTTCTTTTTTTTTGAAAATTAATATATTTGTATTCTAGTTACCTTCTTTTTCTTGGATGAATGTCTTAAATTTTGTAATTTATTAATGTTTGATTAATTTATGTAGTACAAGATAATGCTTGTTTTTTTTTTCTAAGATTATGCTTGGTGGTTCTATATAATTACCAAATCTTTTAATAATAAAATTATAAAATAAATAACATTATATTAAATAATTGAAAATCAACATATATATGTGTAGTTGGATTGCATGTTATATGCTAACATAACATAGACTTCCTGTTGGTCTCCTAATATTTTCAGTTAGCTTGTTTAGGAGAATATCCACGTACTTTATCACTTCTGTAGTGTACTTACATGTGTATATAAATATAAATATACAGTTTCTGAGTTCTTTCATCTTCAAACAAACAATCAAACAAACTATTTTCCATCAAAATGACACCGTTTCCTCATCTCGAATTTGGTTTAATCGACTCCTTTTTGGAGCCACCATCACAGAACACCAACTTCCATAATTTTCATCAAGACCTTCCATTTCCAGAATTAACCCCCCATTTTCAAGATTTTCAATCTCAGAATCCTCCATTAGGGCCAAATAGAAGCTGTGACTCGAACAAATACGAGAGCCAAAAAAATACTAATAAACTTAAGGTTGCAAAGAAAGAGAAGAAAGTTGCTGGTCTTCCACATCCATTGACTGGTTATGTTCATGTCAGAGCAAGAAGAGCTGAAGCCACCAACCCTCATAGCCTTGCCGAGCGGGTAATTATTATGATTTTTTATTTTTAAATAATGTACAATTATGCTTATTTATCATCATCTGGTGAATTATTTCATTGTGGATTTAATAGCGACAGTCCACTTAAAAATTAATTTTTCCTAATTAGTGCTGTTAATGAATCGGTACGGTAACTTATAACAAGCTGACTTGAACTTAAAATGTCAAGAACAAGCTCGAGCTACGAGTCCTAACTCCTAACCCTAATTAATCAGTTAAGTCCATGTTGAACTAATTAGTGACCATTAATTAACACATAACTGGCATGATACATATACTGGACCAAATAATTGGACATGTTCTAAACCTACAGAATCAAGTTGAGGTAATATTAATTTTGCAACATTATATATAATCATCATTACTTCTTAATTAATTAATTGATTTTTTTTGGTCTGAATTTGGAATTCAATTTTGGCATTTTTTCATTTCTTGTTAAAAAAGAAACCATACTTTTGTTTTATATAGCTGTATTTAATATTATTCTTTTCAAATTACTTTTCAATAATCATATGGAAAAATAATATAAAAACTTTAAACAGAAAATTTATTTATTTATTTTTAAATTACTTTAAAATTTTGGGACCGTGAGAAAAAACGTGAATCTAAATTCTCTTCCAACGTTTTATTATTATTGCGGCAAAATAAGGACCTGCAAATGACATGTGCGTTTATATATTTTTGCAATCTATAAATTATTATTATTATTATTTACAGGGAGTATTTACATCAGAATTATAAAGTATTTGTTCATTTTTGGTTTCATGTTTATTGCATTATTATAAGCAAGTTGTAATGTTTTTGGATCTTTTTTAGAAGAAAAAAGGTTGTATCGTAAATTTGCCTCAATACTGTTATTTGAGACAAAAAAAAATTACATTATTTGCAATAAAAAATCAGAAAAATTGAATTTTTATGAAAAATAAGAGTGTAATTTGGGGGAAAAGGTTACATTTGCGATTTTAAAAAAAAAATCATAAAAATTGTGTTTTGATGAATTAAGACTGTAATTTGAGGGCAAGAATTACATTATTTTTATTTGCAATTAAAAGAGTTTACAAACTCATTAAAAAAAAAAAAGAATTTACAAAGAATTGTGTTAAAAATGAAATTAAGAGTTTTGTGGTTTTGATGTAAAAATGGAATTAAAAATTATTTTCAATTAAAAGAGTTTAAAAACTCATTAAAAATAAAAATAAAATTTATTTGCAATTAAAAGAGTTTAAAAACTCAGTAAAAATAAAAATAAAATTTATTTGCAATTAAAAGAGTTTACAAACTCATTAAGAAATTGAAATAAGGAAAAAATTGTATTTTAGCATTTAAAATTAAAATTCGCCCACCGTGGGGCTCGAACCCACGACCACAAGGTTAAGAGCCTTGCGCTCTACCGACTGAGCTAGACGGGCAATTTTGATTGTAAATTTTATTTGACATATATGAGCTAGAACTGAAGTCCAATTAAGTGGTTGAACATAAATTTCATAATAAAAATGGTACAAAATAGAATTATCTTTTTTAAAGAAAAGTAATTTAAACTTCGGACTTAATTTATTATTTTTTTCACTATATTTTGAATTCTAGTATCATCTCCCAAATTATATATAAGATGCTTATTCTTTGTATGCTTATGTATTATAACAACTACAAAATGAATAAAGTTTAATAAAATAATGTAATTTTTAGATAATTGTATAATACTACAAAAAAAAAATAATTAGAGTAAAACTTTATCAATTTTATTTATACTAATTTATATACAATGAATACATGTTTAAATTAAATTTCTAATGGGTCTATAATTCCAAAGTCATTGCACCACTACTTATATTTTCACTAACTTTTGCATTTACAATTTTGATTTCATACATTATCTTCATGACAAATTTCTAATAATCACCTCTTCATATTTTAACTGAACTTTTTAAAATACAACTTCCACAAATATAGATCAATAATACAATTCAGAATCCAAAATCGAAACTAGGAGAAAGAAAAAAATACATGTAGATCAAGTTGAGTTGAAGTAGTAGTTAAATTGGGTGCATCTCCATCAACAGTTAGGAAGTGAATGACTAGATTGAATTTTTGCCTTTCAATGTTGGATTTGTTGGAATATATAATATTATTCACATTGATGAGAAATGATTCACAATGTGTAAAGAAACATAAAAGTATTACCAATTCTTTGAAAAAGATGAACATTTAAGAGTTTGTCAAAGTAAGAAGTTCATACCAAAAATTACATTATTTAGTGTTGTAGCAAGACCTAAGATTGATGTGAATGAGATCATTACATTTGATGATAAAATAGGAATGTGGCCATTTATAGTCACTAAACCAGCCAAAAACAAATTAAAAAATAAGGAGGCTGGGTTCCCTTTAAAGTTTGTTTACTGCGCCTCTTTTCATTGTAGATTTCTCCTTCCCTTTTGTGTTGGGGAGTTTGGCTCATAGCCATCTCTATTGTTTGGGATTTGGAAGTTTTCTTATCCATTGACTTTTATTACTCTTCATTGTTTGGGATTTGAGGGTTTTCTTAGTGACTTCTTTCTGATGACCATTTAAGTTGATGTGGTGGTGATTTTTAGGATTCCTTCGAATGATTAGAGGTAGAGGGAGATGAGTGGTTTTTCAATTGAACTTCAAGGAGAAGTTATTGATCAAGCAGTTATGGTTGGTGGTTAAATGCTGCATTATTTTCAATTTTTTTAAGGCGAGAGTTGGAGAGCTCTGAAATTTTTGTTTCCAACTTGTGCCGAAACTGTGCTTAAGTTATTTTTGGGTGCATTTAACAAATAATTATGCATTTCCAATTCTCCACCCTTTCTTCTCATTTTGGGTGCATAATATGAACCATTATATGATAACGATCAATTTAGTTAGAAAAATTAATTTATCGAGTCGGCCACATTTATAAACTAAATGCACCCATATTATTAACACCTGTTTATCAAATTATTTTTGTAAAATATCGGGCTTCCCTGTGTATGCGTCTGATATAACTTGTGAAGACTTGTTTTTTACCCACCAAAAACCACTAAAAGACAAGAGGCACTACAGTTATTAACTACACAAAATTAAGCATAGTCCCTATTATTTATAACATCTAAAAGCATAAAGTCATAGTAATTTAATAAGGGATAGTATATGTTATTTAATTGAACTTAAACTTTACATGTGTGCTATAATAATGCTTGTATATACTGGGCAAATCATGGGCTTTAAGGCCTCATGAAGATAACATCACCAAATGCTAGACCAATCCCAACCGTCAGATTTTCACTAAAGAACCACCTCCTAAAAATTGAGGCTCATCCATCGGTTACAAACTCATACACGTCACACCTCAGAACCATCGGACCCGGATTGCGCCCATCCGATCCCTTAACCTGCGCACACTTCACATAGACTCGCACACTCTTTCTCTATCGTCTATCACCGTCGTCATGGCCGCCGAGTTACAGCCACCGGAAGGCCCAGTAGCAACTATCGCCACCTCAGCCCCCACGACAATTCCGGCAGTTATAATTCCTTCCGAACCCGAGAACGCGGCTCCTCCACCACCTCCGGCACCGAAACGTCAACGCCGACCCAGTGTTCGTCTAGGTGAGATCGGAGACCAACCGGCTACTCTGTCGTACGAATCGCACGTGCGTCGGACTAAGCACTCTTGGCGCCTCCCTAAAGATTCCTCTAAATCTGTTAAGGCTCGGTCTCTAACCAACCTTGTTAACGGAAACGATAGCCATGAAATCCAAGAACCGGACGGAAACAATCTAAACGGCGACGTAAATCTCGAATTCGGACATCGTAAGAAAGCAAAGAGAGCCACGACGAAGAGAGTAAGATCGAATTGGATACCTAAGGTCGACGAAGGCGGGGCGGAAGGAGATAGTAGAGACGACGGAGATGAAGGATTTAGGGATTTCGATCAGGAATCAGATAGTCCGTTAAAGGAACAAAGCCCTGTCCATTCCCTGGATAACGTTGCTCTTGATACGTGGCATGGCCATAGAAGAACGGGTACGGGTCGGGCAAGGATTTCAGAAAGTAGAGAAAATGACACAATGGAAATGGATAATCATCCGGATTCGGATTCTAGGGAACCAAAGTGTAGTACAAGTGAAGGAGTAAGGAGTTGGCTGATAGAACTGGGTTTGAGCCGATACGCACCCGTTTTTGAGGTACATGAAGTGGATGATGAAGTATTGCCATTGATAACCTTGGAAGATCTTAAGGATATGGGGATTAATGCTGTGGGTTCTCGGCGGAAACTCTATTCTGCAATTCAGAAGCTTCGCCAGGGGTTTTCTTGAGGTTATTCTTTCTTTCTTCTTCTTCTTTACATGTTTTTAGTTTTGTTATAAAAATGTGTAATTTTTAACTTATAAAAAAGTGAAACAAACTTGACTTGTATGAATTCTGATCCTTACTAACTAATAAAGGCAACATAGTTTTGTTATGACTCTTTAAGTTTCTGTATTTTACTCGATTGTTGACATTGATGACAGATGTTTTAGTTAAGTTTGTAGTTAATAGAAAGTTCTTTTTATGGAGATAGAAAGTTGATGGCTTTGAATGGATATGTTACGCATTTAGATGTTACAAATGCAGGGTTTCATCATTATGTTCGTTCGCAAAGTTTAATTTCATTCCCCTTTTGCTCTACATTGAATGTGTGTATATAGAGTTGAATTGCAATAAAACCTTTTCATGTGGAATGTAGTCAGATTCAAAGACTTATATTATGGGTAGTCTGAAAACTGTAGGTCATCCCATAAGTTTATTGTATGAATACTTCTGTTGAAACCTGTTGAAGTTCTTGTGGCTTCAATTTGTTCCTTCTGTTCATAGCAGGAAATCATCTACGAGCTCTGTTAATGTCCTTAGCTGTCTTATACCAATCCTTGGCTCTATCCTGGTCGTAAGCAGTAAACACTAATACAGGGGTGGAGCCAAAATTTAGAAATTGTGAAGGCGAAAATGAAATTCTCACTTATTTTAAGGGTCCAAAAATGGAAAAGTTGTTTATGAAGGTAAATTTTCAAAAACGAAAACATTGTCATTTTGATCCTGCCAGTTCCCCCTCCTTCCTCCGTTCTGATATGAGGATCCTAGTGTTGTAGATGTTTGTCAATGTTACATTGCAGCTGTTTGTGACACATTTTCAAATATATATCTGAAAAGAACCGATCTTTTTCTGTTAGATTCTGTTATAATGCAATTCAGTTGTCCATTCAACATTGATTTGGTTGGTGGTGATGTTATTTCGAGAGTAAATGTTGTTAATGAGAGCAAATTTTTGATATTCTCAAAATTGACCGTTTATGTTATTAACTTTCAATCCTCAAAAAGCAAATTCGAATTAACAAGAACACCGATAATAAATCGAATGAAGACATAATCTATAGCTGCTAAATCTACCCTCCTTGCTGTTTTACTTCTCCAGAACATCCTTTTATGGGTTTTTTTAAATCAAATATTCTTTTATGTGTTTGCTCTCATGACAATACACACTTTTTATCTCTTGTAAGGATGAAGGATGATATCCATCTCTTAGGATTATCTTGCTGTCATTTTTCTATTGAAAATCAATATATCTTTTCATGTGCACATAGCAATGAAGAAGTGAATTGGATAGGGATGCAAGTTTTGATATCGAGTCAGTTTGCAATGTTTTTTTTTTCATTGGCCTTAATTCCCCAGGGGCTATAAGTTGCTGTGGATGTCGTAAGAACTTCTAGATATTGGTAAATTGCTTCTTTATTTAGCAAACTTTTATGTTTTACTTTCTCAAGTCACATTCTTTAATGCTTGCATCTAGAAATTCAATTTTACAGTAGAGTTATTTGGATAACGGATTCACCTCAAATAGAGCTACGAAAAATTCATAGCAATTGAAGTATTACCGCTTTCCAACCTGTTAATTAGTTTGTTCAGGCACGGCATCTGGATTGGATTGTCAAGGTGTTCCGGGTGGACTTGATGTGGTGGTTTTTTTGTTTGTTTTGTGAGGTAATGATATTTTTGGTGCCCAAAGTTTGGTTGCTTTTCTGTTTTGTTCTTTGAGGAGTTGTTTATGGAAAAGATGAATATGTTAGTGGCGGAGTGGTCCTGTCTACAGTATCATTATGATTGATGCTAGTCATTCGTTTCTATAAATGCTTTGTGAATTTCGATGAAGTTGTTAATGCATTGAAGTTGTCCACAATTCTGAAGTTGGACAATGACAATTTTTTCTTTTAAGTTTCTTTAGAAGCGTTTTGGTGCAGTTTATGATGAATGTCAAGTTTCTTCTTCACAGAATATATATTGCAGACAGTGCTTTGGCAAATACAGGTCCACATGTCCCTTTTTTAAATCTTTTTCTTACATGATTTCTATTGGGAAAACTTCAATATACAATAGAAATGAACCCTTTCGGAGATACAAATATTAAATACTGAGTATGCTTTGCAAGTTTGGCCATTACTGTTTGAGCTTTATTTTTCAGGGTCATATCCATTCCTTTGTCTGAACTTGTTCTCTGTAAAGTAATTTTGGATTGTGATGGTCAAAATAATGATTTTACATTCTCCTTTTTCTTAATACTTCATCTGCAAATCCTGTTTATGTCATACTATATACATGGATGGACAACCAAATTATCGAAATCATCATCATTTACAAATGATTCGATGGGGACTTGGGCTGATGTTAAATCCCTGTTTTGCAAATGTGTTTGCATCTTCTAATGCAGGTATATTAAACTTTAGACCCAACTGCATGAAAACAATTAAACCAAATATGCATAAAATAGTAGTAACAGCTGCTCCAGTTAGACTTCTGATTAGGATTCCGGAATGCTAACAATTAACGAATTAAAAACTTATAAAACATTTAAACTCTTCATTAGGCTGCACCGCATGAAAACAATTAAGCCAAACAAGACAAAATAGTAGTAACAGCTGCGGTTTACTTGTTTATAAATTATAGTTGAGCGGTTGAGCCCAATACTAAAACTACGGGCTTTCATTAAAATTAGAACTCCAAGCGGATAAAGGTAGACTACTTTAATATATTTTAATTATTATATCTTTCTTCCTCACGATTCTTTTGTTTCTGTCCCCAGCGTAACTAATCTCTCCTCCTTGGCCTTCTTCTCCGATCAAAGTTGATCTTCATCTGACTATCTCGATGTTTCCAACCTCATCTGACTTGTGTCCCGACGTCCTTCACTAGTTTCTTCTGTCGACTTTTGTACCAATAAACTCGTCTCTCGAAGCTCTTTCAATTGATGTATGCATTGTTCTAGTTGGATCCTTTTTCAGTGGCCGGCGATTTTGAAGGTTTGAACGGTTTCATCATTTTCCGTACAAGAATGGTGATCTCGGCTTGACTCCACTCAATCTGTTTTCGATCCACCTTAACCACCACTAGCACAGCCACTTCCTCAGTCACCGTTTATCCATAACAAGGAAGTTCAATTTCTCTTTCTTATTTCACATTTTTTTTAATCAGCTGATTTAGATTTTATTTTTCTTTTTAACTTAACTCGTGAAATATGATCTGTTAGTTGTGAGTTTTAGATCATTTAAATTTATTTGAGAATGATGAATTACTAATTCATGATCACCTTCGGTTCTGAAATTTGGTAATTGTTGTCTGTTGATTTAGATTTTGTATTATAGAGTGCTCGAAACATTCAATGATTTTCTATTATAGATTTTGTGTGAAATTTCCCGCGGCCAAGCATGTCAAAATCACTTTGAATATCTCATAAATTTATCTACTGGTTCCATAGAATTTTCATTAATTTAGTTTCATTATTATCGATTTTGATATAAAATTGGATGAATTTGGTTGCAGAACTGGTAATGCTATGAAAGGACAGTGGCAGAACAGGCAGCATGGTAGGTGATTTTTATGTTATCTCATTCATTTTCCATTAAAATACTGCATAAACATTTAGGGAATAGATGTTTTATAGTTTTGACATTCTCTTGTGCATATCCTTTTAGATCTTCTTTGCAACGATTTGTAACTTTTCTTCCCCAAAATGATTGTTTGGAAGAA
Source organism: Croton setiger (assembly GCA_948099555.1). Classification (NCBI taxonomy): domain Eukaryota; kingdom Viridiplantae; phylum Streptophyta; class Magnoliopsida; order Malpighiales; family Euphorbiaceae; genus Croton; species Croton setiger. The sequence continues at coordinate 20,472 of CANUEY010101911.1, forward strand.
TTATTTGAGTTACTAATACTTCTTGTCTGCAACATATGCATGTAAAAAAAAAAAAAAAATCAATCCTACTATTTAGGGAACTTATTCATACTGTTGGTTGGCAGGAAATGTTTGAGTTGTGGTGAGATCATGCTATGTAAAATAACATTGTTGTATATAAAGAAAATGAAGATAACCCAATGATAATTATAGTTTCCAGAACATGTGCCAATTAGAACTTAGTGTTTCTTTATGAGCATAGAACTATAAAAGAATGGCAAATTCTGCTATTTAATGAACTGAACTATTCCCAATATGTGAAACATTTATAAAAATATTTTAATTGCACAATTGCCTTCGAAGGGATCAAATATTGATTTATATTTCAAAGAGTTAGTAGATTAATAAGGTTCTTTATGCCTATTTCTTCACTGTATTTTGTTGCTTTTGAAAACTTTCTTTTATGAACCATGTTTTGTTGCTCTTTACTGCGAAGTCTTTTAATGGTTAGTTGTGATGAGCAGAAATTATGTTGCAAAAGGATAGCAAATGATCTGAAAATTTTTACATAATAAAAAATATCTATTTCAGGACTTGTTTTTTGTATTTAGGGTGTGTAGTTATCGGTGCTGCTTGTTTAAAGATTTATTGAGTATAGTTTGTGAGTGATGCTAGACAATATGCTCTATCCTTTTTCACTTTTTCTCAGTTTCTTAGGAGAAATGTAGTGCTCTATTCTTTTTTTTTTCCTGCGTGGTTGAACAATTCTTTTGAATATACTTTCAACATAATATAAACATGTTTTTAAGCAAATATTTTTGCAGGTTTGCATTTTTTAAAAATTAAAATTAAATATGTTACTTGTGACTTTGTTAATTGTTAAATTCATTCGATTAAATAATTACCTGCTTGTGCTACTCATGTTATTCTAATTTTAGTATGTGTTGAATATATTTTTAACAATACTTGAATAAGTTTTGAAATAAGCTTTCTTAAAAAAAAATTATATTACCATAGGCTGGTTCAAATTTTAATATGCATTAAATATTTGTTTTTACTGCAGCCTCTTGCGATCTGCATGCACAATCTACAACTTGGGAAAATGGCGATTGGCTTGCAAATTTCAGAACCTTGGCTACGTAAATACCAGGTTTGAATTTTTCTCTGCAATCATTCTCTCTATCCATTTTTTCAGACATTCAAACATATTCTGAGTTTGTGGGAAAATAGTTACAGTTCTGTCTTCTATATGGTGTACTTTAGATCTATAGCCTTGTGTTTTGAAATAAATTGACACGAATGATTCTATAATCTAATTTGAGGTTTCACGTCAATGAACTTGCAAAAATAACATATCGTCAATGAAATATATTAAAAATATATTTTTTAATATACTTCGAAAATGTTTTGAAATAATTTGGATAGTTTTTGAATATACTTTGAACATGTTTTGAATTAGCGTATCGTTACTTGATGAGTTTTAGTGCAGAATTTGTCAAATTTAAAATAAGCTATCTAATATGCTGTCCTTGCAGAAATGAGTTTTAGAAATTGGAGAAGGTGAAGGAGGTCAATAGACGATGTCGGCAATGGGAAAAACTTAGTTAGAAGATGCAGGATTGTAAGAGTTAATTCACAATCACAACCATCTTCTGACTTTATTTTCTGCTGCACTTGCTTTTGCTTGCTCTAGAAAATATTTTTAGCGCATGTTATTCTAATTTTAACATGTGTTGAACCTATTTCTAAGCTTTATTAAAATATGTTGCCATGGCTAGGACTCCAGTGTACTTCTCTTTTTAAATCTAAACAGTTCTGTATATGTTTTGCTTCTGTCACTAACAATTTTTTATGTTATTTTGTCAAAAATATTTTTAATAATACTTGAACATGCTTTGAATTCTGAGTTTATTTGATTAATTCTTTAAATCTTGTTTCGTCCTTATGATTTTTTTTTGGTGTTTTGGTTGTCATTTTTAATTCTGAATATCATTTGAATGACTTATTAACATGCTTTTAACAAAATATTTTGAACTTATTTTGAATAAAACAGTTTTTGAGCATACTTTGAATATTTATTTAAAATATTTTGAACATTTTATTTTGTAGATTGTGGAAGTATTACCACATCTATTGGATGCAATAATTTTTTTTAAGAATTTAGAGATTTAATTGTATTTTTAACAATTTTGTATCATGAGTAATTTTTTAAAATTATTTGTAGTATTCCATTAATATATTTTAATTTAATATTAATGTGTTTTTTAATTTAATTGTGAATATTTTAATTATTTTATATGTTGTGTTAAGTAAAATTAATTTATATTATATAAAGAGTGAGTTTGTTTTTTAAACTTAATATTGTTTAATTCATTTTTGTTTAAAAAAGTTAAAAAACTGATTCTATTTTTGTCTTTTATTTGTTAGGGGTCTATTTTTATCAAAATGGGAGTCTATTTTTTGTTCAATTTTATATGCAAAGCTCTACTTGCATGGTTTTTAGGGTCTATTGGACGGGCTTGGGTTATGCATCAAGCTTTGTACTACATATATTCAATTTAAATGATACTTTAATTTTGGAGAACAACCATAATATATTTTTCGAAGTTTATTATGAGAAGGGAAACTAATAATAATAATGAGAGTTAATGATTGTGAAAAACTCCTGGTGATGGCGAAAAGTAGAGATGCATGCAAATGCAAATAATCTTATAATAATTATGATTCATCAAAATCAAAATCAATCATCTCTTTGGCTATGGCGTGATAAAGTTTGTCTCTTTTCTTTTTTAAGTTGAACCATAACTTTACTTTTCTTTTCCTTCTTTTCTGCCATTTCTATTCATACCAATGTACCAATTTTCTTCCTCTTTTATTTCATTTTATGGCCCACTGCTGCAAACCAACCAACTTTTAATATAATATTGAAAAAACCCCAATTTGTAAAAATATTTACTTAATTATAAGAGAAATTAGGAAAAAGAATGTTAACAAAAATTAATTAATTTATAATTAATCAATCCCGCATAAAAGCTTGGATTACATCTTGGGTTATGTTATTTTACCCCCAAAACCATATACATCCTCATTTTGGGGGTACTTCTTCAAGCTAAATATTTCTCCAATTAGAGAAGTGGATAATAAAAAACAGAACCCATAAAAAAGAAATTAATAATGAATGAAAAAAAGAAAAAAGAGTTTTCATAAATTAAAAATAATACATATGTGAGAGAGAAATAAATTAAAAGAAAAATAGAATATTATTTTGGAGAAGTCCTAGCATAGTGAAGGACCATGACACGATCAGTGGTAGAGGATTGTGGAAGCAAAGTGAAAGCATCTCTTGGGCTCCAAATATTATCTCTTACATGCTGTAACGTCAAGAAAGGTAGAAGCTGTTGCCCTCTACATGTTATTTCTACCTGCTTTTTTTTTTTTTTAAAAAAAAAAAGAATTTAAACATAATAAAAAAATATTAATACATGATATCAAATATATTATATACATTATTTGAATTAGACATTTACCTAAATTTGCAGTAACATAAACAAAATTTTCTATATTCAATCATTTCTACTTTCTTTTATTTCGTTTCACATTTTATGGTATTTTTAGGGTTTTCTTGTTTATTCCTCTTCTACTATTATACTATTTTCTAGTTTTTTAAATTATAAATACAATTATAATATATATCAAATAACATGAGAGATTGGTGAAAATAATGGAATATTATTGATTTTCTCAATTCATTTATTTAACATATAAAAAATAACTGCTATTCCATTATATGAATAAATGAATAATTTTATTATTGTAATTTATAGTTTTTATATTTGAGCTTAAATGAATTTTATAAAATTTATATAATTTAAGATTTTATCAAAATGACTGCTAAATATATTTATTAGGGTATTTTATAATAATAATAATAATAATAATAATAATAATAATAATAATAATAATAATAATAATAATAATAATAATAATAATAAT
>CANUEY010102215.1:0-26784 GCA_948099555.1 Croton setiger
GTTAATCCTTAATAGGTTTAAATGAAAGAACGCTTGTATGATATCATGCTTGCTATGTGAATGATAAATGTATGCATATGTATATATATATGTTCGTGAGTCAAGTCGGAAGTAATGTCATCCGACATATGTCAAAAAAAAAGGGCCTATTTTATGACATAGGATTATAGATTGAGGTGTTACACTACATAAAAGGGTTAGAAGCAGCCCTAGACCAAGGGATAAGAAATCTAAAGGTCTTTGGTGACTCTGACTTAATAGTCTCCCAAGCCTTAAGAAAGTGGAAGATAAAAGAAGAGCGTTTAGTCCCCTACTTGCGACGCTTAGATGAATTAGCTTAGCAATTTGATGATTTAACCTTCAACTACTTACCAAGGGCCAATAATCAATTTGCTGATGCCTTAGCCACCTTAGCTTCAATGATGGACGTTGGGGAAGGAAAAATCATTTGACCACTAACAGTCCAGCTTCAAGAACAACCAGCCTCCATAATGAATTACCTCAAGAATGAGAAATACCCGGAAGGTTCGTCCAAGACCGACCAAAGGACCCTAAGAAAGTTAGTAACCAGCGACATCCTCATTGAAGATGTACTTTACAAAAGAGCCTGGAACGGTATGCACCTAAGGTGTGGAGACGAGGTAGAAGCCAAATCAATTATGAAATCCATACATTGTGGGGAATTCGGTCCACACATGCATGGAATGGCCTTGGCTCGAAAAGTCATGAACTTGGGTTACTATTGGCTGACCATGAATACAGATTGTGTGAAACACGCACAATGGTGTCATGAATGCCAGATTTTTGCCAAACTACAAAGATAACCACTGGTCGCTCTGAATCCTATTTCTTCACCATGGCCTTTCGTTACTTGGGGAATTGATGTGATTGGAAAGATTCACCCAAAGGCCTCAAATGGCCACCAGTTCATTTTAGTAGCCGTGGATTACTTCACAAAATAGGTTGAAGCGGCCTCTTACTCAGTCCTGAATGCCAAAAAGGTAGCACACGTTGTCCGTTTTAACATCCTATGTCGGTATGGAATACCCTTCGAGATCATCACTAATAACGGAACCCATTTCCAGAGGGAATTTGCAAGCTTGTTAAAGGATAAGAAAATCTAGCATCATAAGTCTTCTCCTTACAGACCTTAGACAAACGGGGCTATAGAAGCTGCAAATAAATCCATCAAAGTCATCCTTCAGAAAATGGTTTAGAACCACAAAAGTTGGCATGAACACTTGCCCTATGCCTTATGGGGTTACAGAACTGCCATCCGAACACCTACTGGGGCAACCCCGTATTCCTTGGTATATGGAATGGAAGCGGTACTCCCCATTGAAATCGAAGTTCATTCAGCCAGTGTCATCCAAGAAAGCCAGATCAATGAGGCCAATTGGATCAGCAATTATCACCACCAACTCTTGGGTTTAGACGAAAGAAGACTACAAGCTTTGCATTAGATCTAGGGTTATTACAGGCGAATGGCTAGACATTTCAACAAGTCAAAGACCAGAAGTTGGAAGAAGGTTATTTGGTCCTTAAAGAAATCAGAGCACCAGTCATAGACCCCCCCCCCCCCGGAAAGTTCCGCCTTCATTAGGCTGGACCATACCTCCTGAAGAAAATTCTTTCTGGCGGAGTAGTCATACTAGTAGATCTAGACGGCTTGGAATTCATAAACCCATGCAATTTAGATCAATTAAAATATATTATGTATAAGTCACATGCATTGTAACAAGAACTACGTGAACCTGATTCTCCTTTGTTGTAAAGAAAAGAAAAAATATTGTATTGCGGAGATACGTAGGCGACCCCTTCGATCTCGGTTCAAAACCAATAAAAATTCCAATTTTCATTTCATTCTTTTTGCCAATTAAATAAAAAAAAAAGAGAGAAAAGCTCGCTAAGTCAAAAATCCGAAATGGCGGCTTAGGCAAAAATTAAAGCAAACAAAAAAGAAAAAAAAAAGTAAAAGCCCGCTAAGTGGAAAACCCGAAAGGGCGACTTAAGCAAAAATGGGCAGCTTGCTAAGTTAAAAACCTGAAAAGGTGGGTTAGGCAAAACTTAGAGCTAAAAAAAAAGAAAAAAAAATGGTACTTGGGAAGAAAAATCCTTAAAGTCCAAAAATCACAAAATCCAAAAAAATAAAAACTCATCCCAGTACAAAAACAAAGTCAACTCCAAAAGTCTAAGCCTCTAACTCATTCCTAGGGGCAACGTCCTTCACGTCTTCCTTAGATTCTGTGTCTTCTTTCGACTCCACCATTTTAGGAGTCAACTTGATCTCTTCACCAAGAACTTCATCATCACCAGCAAAGTTCTATGTCCATCCCTCCAGTCTACCCAATAGAATGTTCCTCCTAGGTCCCTCAATTGGTCAAACATGAGCAATAAACCAAGATCAGTATTCGGGAGAAGTCTGAACCTTAGAAGGATCGGGAAGAGGCTTCACCATACGATGGTCTCTAACCTAGACTTTAAGCACAGCCCGCAGGACTTTCCTGCTAATAAGAGAATCATATGCATGGCCGTCCAAACAGGAACAACTTGGTCAATGCCCATTTTTCGCAAAACGCGGGAAGCGTTATACCATGAACAATACCAGGAAGAAAAACCTGAGTATGGCCCAAGCTAGCCTGTATGAAACGTGTAGTACGGTACCAAGATATGTACCACTGCACCTCATCAGGACCAAGCTCCAATAACTAAGAGGTCCATGTATCAACCAAGGGTTGAGTAATCAAATCCTTCTCATCTGATACTGTGATACATTGTAAGGTATGACAGAAGGAACCACAACCACTCGCAGATGATCCTTAAGCCAAATTTGAAGGATGACTAGAGAAACTGTCCAACCTTCAAAACCTAAGGCTGCCCTATCTAAGCTCCTTAGGGTTTCAACCAAAATAATGCCACCAATACAATTCATACCTTCCATATGCTGAACCAGGGGAAAAAATCGAAGCTCCCCAAATCCTAGCTCACCGCTAAACAAAAAGCCAGTTAAGAAGCAGAACACAAAGGCACGCATTCTAAGCCTCATTTTTTCTGGATTCTCAGGATTGGCTTCCAGAAACTCATCGATCAAAAATGCCAGAATCACTTTCTGAACATCCACGATAATTCTTCAGGATTGCGCCCTTGAAAAGTGGAAAAGGGTTCAAAAGAACCTAAATAACCCACCCTAATCTCAAGCTTAACCAAAGGGCCATTCGGATCACATCCAATAATTGCAAAAAATTCCTTAAAGAGAGGACACATCTTCTCCATCATACCATCGAATCGAAAGACATGCGCATCAGGATCCCAAAACCTAATGCAAGCACGGAGAAAATCTTAATCTATTACTATTCCCCTTAGGGTAGTAATAGCAGACACACCATACTGCTGCAAATTGATCCTTTCCACATTCAAAAGACTCTTAGTCCAATTATGCATAATATGATTGAAATATGGATTCATTCTCTCTGAAAAATAGGGAATTTTAAGCTCACAATTTGCCTTTCCCGCACACAAATGGAGGTGGTGTTGGAAAAGAGTGAAGAAAACCCTATTTATAAAAAAATAGACACCAAGGGCGCTCTAAACTGCCCTCCACGGCGCCCCTGGCCGCCTTCCACGGCGCCCCAGGCCGCCCTGAGGAGGAAGCCCTGGCCACCCTCCACATGGATTTTTGCTTCCAAAATAGCAAAATCCCTTCCAAATTAAGCTTATTCCCTTCCTAATTTGTGAATTCCTTCCTCATTTTACAAAATTGCTTCCTATTTCATAAAATTTCTTCTCAAATTGGAGTTTTCATTCAAAATTAGTCCATGATTTGAATCATTTTCAAGAACAAAAAACAATAACAAACAAAGAACAATTTCTCAAAAACTCAAGTTTTATTAATAAACAAATTTCATTACATCGGTTTTTTATTTTTTCCTATTTTGCTACTAGCATTACAAGGGAAAATTAAAAATTACAGTTCGTAATCTTGGCCTCTAGGGCTGCTTCAAGGTTTTGGAATATTTACAAAACCTTAGTTGCAATTCCAACCAATTCCATTCGGGAACTTGGTGGCCATTGCAGTCACTAGCCAGTACGAGATTTGTTGGAGTACAAACACTCCAACAACTTGGCCTAGCCTATATGCCCCGATCAAATCCGTAACCTTTCCCGAGTACGACGAATTCCATCAGGGCCAGCTTTTTCCTACGCCTCCCGTACCCGAGGGATTATCTTCCGAAGGTGATTCCTGGATCGAAGGTCGGAAAAGTTAAACAAAAGAAGATTTTTCTCCATGATAATGTTTTCATAAGAAAATTGAGAGAATTTGAGAGAAAACTCAAAGAAATGAATGTGAGAGAGTGAGTGGAATGTGAAGAAAGGCCACCTCCCCTCCCCTATTTATAGGTAAAATCCCAAAACGCGGGTTTTCCCCGAGCGTCCAAACTCCAATCTCAAAATTCGCGATTCAGAACGCCACTGAGCTCTATAAATCATATTTATGTCGCCTAGTGGGGGAAACTCTGGATACTCGAATTTTGAGGCCCAGAAAACCAAATTCTGCAGACCGCGAATAGTCAAGCCCGACCGGACATTTTCGTAAAACAGTGCCGGAAGTATGCCTTCATGGTACTTGAAATGTTCGGGATTTCACAGGGGTCACAGAAATGCTCTCGGAATAGCCATCGGAGTCTCGGAACGTCCCGAAAAGGCTCCGGAATGAAAAACACGCGAGTTGCGGAAGAAAGGCAGCCCTGGCCGCCCAAGGAAGGCGCCCCAGGCCGCCTTCTGGAGGCAGCCCTAGCCGCTCTCTAGAGGCAGCCTAGGCCGCCCTCCAAGGGAGCCCCGGCCGCCTTCCAAGGGTAGCTCCGGCCGCCCTCCACGACAGTCCAGGCCGCCCTCAGTTGACTTTTTGGCCGAAAATCACCTATAAATACCCCCCCCCCCCAACCATCATTTTCTTCACACCTTAAGCTGTGTTGACAACCGCTCTTTTCTCCTTTTTTACCTACTATGATTCTTCATCTCCAGGCAATTCTTTACTGCTTTCTGCATTGCATTTCTATGATAACTTGCATTTGCATTCATAAAACATATAAAAATAAGTACAAATCAAGCTCAAGCTAAGGAGCGGACGCCAATTGCCTCAAGTATATTTCGAAACTTTATCTCTTTGATTTAATTCTCTCTTATTTCATCCTTTATCAAGCATACATGACATTTGCATCTCATAAACATAAATTTTGGCTAATATGCTGTCATAATCACTTGTTTTGGCCACCGCGCCGCCTAAATCAAATCTTTCGGCCACAGCGCCGCTTAAATCACTCTTTTGGCTACAACACCTAAACAAACACACTTTTTGGTCGCAGCGCCACACTAAAATACATATTTTGGCCCCAAGGCCTAACAAAACCCCTCTTCCCCAATAGGAACACACAAAAAGCACATTTCAGCCAGAAGGCCTAAAACTCAATCCTCCCCCGGCGGAGACATGACAAAACACACATTTTGGACCCCATAAGTCATAAAACTCATTTTTCGGCCACTAGACTAAAAAAATCACAACTTTGACCACATAAGTCATAAAACTATTTTTTCGGGCCACTAGGCCTAAATTTCACACATTTCGATCACGGACGTCGATAAACTCCATTTTCGACCATGAAAGTCGATAAACTCTGTTTCGGCCACAGGGCCTCAATTTCGACCACGGACGTCGATAAATTCCCTTTTTGGCCCCTAGGCCTAAATTCACTTTCACACACTCATAGCACGCATACATGCATACACCCCTTCCATCGCCTTTAAATAGGTAAGTTCGAACTACATTGACCTTGATCTCTCATTCAAACAAGAGTATGTAGACATATTCGAGATATAACCTCGATTAACAAGTCTCCCAACTCCCGATCATTTCCAAATCTTCATTCCTGCATTACATACATTTAGAAGAAAGAACCTTGGATATGAATGCATGACATAACCTCCGAATCCACCTCAGGTTCGAAGATTAGTGCTATTCATCCATTAGGGCGATTAACCTAGAAATAGGTTAATCACAAAACGGAGTCATTAGGGGTTCTTTCTTAATTTTTCCCCTTTAACAAAATAAATTAAGTGGCGACTCTACACACACACATACACACTTCACCCCGAGTGAACATCCCCGGCCAAACAACTTCCCTCGCGGATCGGCCTGGCGGCTCGGAAGGGGCGGCGCACCTCCGGTAAAGGTTCACAACCATAAGGGTTAAATAAATTTGGAATCATTTGTGTATTGATTCATATATTTTTCTTGAAAGGTTGTTGCCAATATGTAATTCTAGTCATGGTTGTATTGTACTTTTATTAGTTGTTTGAAATTGGTTTGATATTCCCATTTGGGATTGTGTTAGTGTGTTGATATGTGTAATCACAAAATGCAATTTATAATGAGTGTGAAGATGAAAATTTATTTTACATATTTAATAAAATGGAGGTTAAGGGAAATAACATATATTTAGGGTAGAAATTAAACAATTAGCATACATTTACAAAAATTAAAAAAAAATAGCACATAATATTTTAATATACCAAAATTGCCCCATAAGCTATTAACACTGTCTTCCTCTTCCATTGCCCCCATTTTCTCTTTTCTTCGTTTTCCTCTTCCAAATCTTTCTTCAGATTTCCAACAATATTCAGTCACATTTTCGGCAATCTTCCTTCTCCATATCTTCAGCTTTTCCATCCACCTAAATCCTTCAATTTCTTCTTTGATAGTTTTCTTAGGTTTCTAAAACTAGAATCCCTAAATTTCATCTCTCAATTCTTCCGATTTCTCTTCTTCTTTTCAGTGAATTTAACAATAGCAATGGAACCTACAATAAAACAAAAAGTCGATGAACTGGTACAACGCCGGAGATAGCAATTTAACAGTTTATACTGTATTTGATTTTGTGAGAGGTATATACGTTAGTATATATAAGGTATATATACCCATATGTATAGGTTATATAACATATATACGAAGGTATATATGGTTTATATATATGAAGGTATATATACCCCATATATATTGGCATATATTTATATGTGAATATTAGAACTATCATATGAGAATTATGGACAATATATGCAACTATGCATATAGTTTTTTGAAGTAAATTGTGTTTGATTATGGTATATATAGAAGTATATTATACAATATATATAAACTATATATATTGTCATATATACCAGCATAGGCAGAGTATATACGAAAGTATACATGAGCTATATATACTGGTTATATATAACCCATACATATTGGCATATATACCAACAGATAAAGTGTATATATGTATTATATATACTAAACACTAACAACATATATAACATATATAAAAAGATTTATAATTGATTCTATAATCAATTTTTATTTCCTGTTATCAATTATATATCTCAACCAATTTCAAATGCTCTTGCAAGATGCAAAAGAGAACTTGTTGTTGAAATAGAATTATGAACAATGTATGCAACTGTGACATATATTGGAGTATATTTAACAATATATATAATCTATATATACTGTCATATATACTAGTATATGGATAGTATATATAACAGTATATATGCTTTATTTATACTCGTTATATGTGAGAATATATAGTGTGAATATAGTTTTCGAAGTAAACTATGTTATAAGTATGACATATATATACTTTCATATATATTAGCATATACAGAGTATACATAACAGTATATATGACTATATATACTGGTTATATGGTAAAAATACATGTAAAGTGAATATAATTCTTGATGTACATTGTGTTTGGAGTATAACCTAAATTGAAGTATAAGCAGTATATATATGTTATGTATATTGTCATATATACCAATATATATATACTACATATATACCAACATATAGAAAGTATATATAATAGTATATATGCTCCATATATACTGGTTATATGTAAGAATATATAGTGTGAATATAATTTTTGAAGTAAATTGTGTTATAAGTATGACATATATATACTTTCATATATATCAGCATATGTAGAGTATATATGACAGTATATATGAGCTATATGTACTGGTTATATGGCAAAAATATATATAGAGTGAATATAGTTCTTTATGTATATTGTGTTTGGAGTATAACCTAAATTAAAGTATATGCAGTATCTGTATGCTATGTATATTGTCATATATACCAATATATATATACTGTTATATGACAGTATATGTAAGCTATATATACTGGTTATATGCTAATACATATATCCTATATATACTAATATATATACTGTTGTTTAGTTTATATGGTTCATATATGCTAGTTATAAATGCATTTTTCAGTAAATATTTCAGTAATATAGCCTAATATATACTGTTATATATATATATATATATATATATATATATATATATATATATATATATATATATATAAACAGAGTATAAGTATAATTCCCCAAAAAAATAAATTGATATTAACAAGAACTAATGTTTGTTTTACAGCACAGAGGAAAAAAAGATTATCAATGTTTGTTCATTGCAAGTAATAGGACAAATTAAGAGCAAGCTCACCGCAAATCAGATGCGGAAACTAAAAAGGGGTCCGTTCAGAAATTTTTTGGAGTTAGAATTATAAGACAACAATAGCGAGGATCAAATAGCAAAAGAAAGAAGAACAAAAAATAGAAAGGACTGAATTTTAGAATGGCTCAGTGATGGAATTGTAACCGAATAACATTTATTAATTTAGAATTCTGAAGAAGCAGTAACATGTATAAAGATGATACACTATTTGGCTAGAACATCCATATGTTTGACAAGTTTTTGTTATTATAAAAATACGTACAATATATGAAATAAATATGTTACATATATACTAGTATATATGACAATATATACAGACTATATATGTTGTCATATATAAAATAATATGGAATGACATTTAAAAACTTATAAAAAATACTTTAAAATGTAAACATATTACATAAGTTTCCATATTTAAAATGCTTACATACAATTGATGAAATAAAAATACAGTATATATGATATATATATACTGGTATATATGATAGTATATATAGATTATATATACTATCATATACAACATGATGCAGAACAATATTTATAAACTTAAAAATAACACATCAAAATGTAAAAAAACAAAAATTAAAAGTTTCCACAAAAATGTGTATATAAAATTGATAAAATAAAAGAAACAATACAAATGGTAGTATATATGGTTCATATATACTAATAAAATAGAACACTTAAAACCAAAAAAAAAAAAAAAGAACTAAACACTAATAAATTGAGTACATAAGATTGAGTATATATAATGTATATGTACTGGATAAGTCAATACACAAGATAAATGGATACCAGTACATAAGGTAGTATATACAACACATATATACTAATATATATAATAGTATATATGAAATATATATACTTTCATATATACCATTGTATAACAGTCTTGGAACTGATTTATTCTTATTGATTCTCATTTCCACCATTGCTATCAACATATGATTGTCTTTTAACCAGCATAAACCAGAAACAGAGTTAATAATAAAACAAGCCAGAAACAAAGAACATTGATTAAACAAACCAATGCTCAAAAATCAAAACAATGGAAATGTAGATTGTAAAAATCAAAAAGGAAAATAGAAAGATTTTAACGTGCTCACAGAGAAGAAGGAAAGGAAACCGAAATAGATATTGCCACTAATGAAATAAGGAGAATAAACAACATACCAATGAAGAAAAAGATTGTTGAAGCAGCAACAACACATAAATCAAATGTTAATGAAGTACCAGAAAAAAAGGCAGCCTTGGAAAATCATAAAGAGAAAAAATGATGAAACAGAGATGCAATGATGATCCAGAACAAAGCATCCGTTAAATAATCAGAAATAGAGAAGAAGAAATGAAGAAACAGGGAAGAAATATTCAACTAAGCTCCAATCGAAAATCATAAACAATTGCAATGCTCGAAAATAAAGAACAATGGAAATGCAAATTGCCAAAATAAAAAACGAAAAATAGAAAGATGTTAACGTGATCACAGAAAAAAAGAAAAGGAAACAGAAACAGATATGGTTTCTTTCCAATAAACGATAGTTTAGTAAGATTTATTATTAAAGGGTATATTAGTCCAAACATAATAAAATATGCTATTTTTTAAATATGCCATTTCTTTGCTTATCCCTTTTCAAGAAGGTGCTATTTGGTTATAATAATAAAAAATAAAAATAAAAATTGATACACGCTAAACAAAAACAATCACTTTTTATTTTCAATGTATTTTCAATCATCTACCACGTCAATCGCCCCTTTTCCCATCCGAACCGACTTAATGCCTGCAACTCATCTCCATGGCCAACCATACTGAAAAACTTGAATGTCGCCGCCTTGTCCTTGCTTCCACTGACGAGTTATTGATATTGACCAGCATCCTAGCCACCGCTTGTTCAATTGAAACAGCAATATAGGCCTTTGAAATCATTATTGTTCTTTAAACAGAATCTCAAACGAAGATGAAAGATACTTCGGTTGGTATAAGTCCATGAATCGCATGATTATCTGATTTCGGATTTCAGATGTTTTTTTGGTTTTCATCGTGCTTCATTGTTCTCTCGACAATTTTCAATCTTCATTCCATTTTGTTTGTGTCTGGTAGTTTATCGAAAAAAAATGGTGTTTGAAATCGTTGTCTAGTTGATGAAATTATCAAATTACGGTTTGTGACTGAAATATGGTGGCGGCAGGATGAGAAAGAAAGTAGATTGCAAAGGTTTCTGCGTTGCTTTTATTTTCCTTCATATGATGGCGGTTATGGAGTTCTGATGCCCTACTGTTATGCTTCCAATCTTTTGCTTTTGGTGGCAATGACATATCTAATGTATTTCCGGCAATCTTTCTTTCTATACGAGTGTTTCTTCTGTTCAACTTTGGTCATCTTTCAAAGTTAATTTTCCTTTTTTTTTTATTAAAAACAACCTTTGTCCTTTCCTTTTTTTCAAAACTTTGAGAATTGTGTTTACAACTTGAAAACAAACAACGTCCCTATACTAATAACCCCTATAAAATCTATAAGTGAATTGTTTTGGGGAAAAAAAAAAAACAAAAGACTCAAAATGGCACTTTTTTTAGAGAAAAAAAGACGGAATGAAAGAAGTAATAGATAATTATTTTACCATTTCTTAAAAAGTGCTACGTAATCATTTAAAAAAATTCAAATCGATGTAGATAACCAAAATAAAATTGACTCCACTTATAAGATTTTGTACTTATTCCATTAAATGTGCACACACACTGAGATTTTTGCAGCTTTCATCTATTGCAAGAAAAAATTAAATCACGTTCTTACTGTACATCTAATTTGTAATCTTTAATGTTTAACATTTGGGAATCTCATGATTTATACTTCATTAAAACAATTCTATTTTATTTTCTGAAAAGCAACTTAACCAAACAATTAATTAATTAATTGGTCGCAAATGATAAGGTGACGTTATAAATGATCATTTGTAGAGTGGAATCTTATAGTTTTAATATACCAATATGAGCAAATTTAATAGTATATGTTGTTCTGAAATGGACGTGTGATGAAAAGGTCAAATATTATTGTATAAGATAGAATAAAAATTCTTTTCAATCAAACAAGAAGCTAAAGTGAAAAGAATGGACACCGAGAATAAGAATGTCTCCTAGCTTTATTATCTAAAGCATATTGCGTCTCAAATCAGCAATCTAGGCTTATTTTCCATGGAGGTGCTCCAACTTTAATTGTTGTGACAAAAATGTATACCAACTTTAATTTGTAATATAAATGTATCCTAACTTACAAAAATATAACTAAAAGGTACCTATAACAGGTTATAAGGACCAAATTATAATTTTAATTAAATTTCACCTCAAACACCTAAATTTTAGATAAAAGATTTTTCATTTTCGCCCCAAACTTGATATTATTCTTTGAAATTAAACATATTGTATTTGTATAATAATTTCTCTTCATAATAATAATAATAATAATAATAATAATAATAATAATAATAATAATAATAATAATAATAATAATAATAATAATAATAATAATAATATAATCTAAAGTTTAGTTACTAAAGTTAAATTTAGTTAAAATTATAATTTTTATTCTTATGATTTGTTATAGACCTAAAAATTTGATACAATACATTTTTGTTACACTTTTATAAGTTGAGATACATTTAAATTACAAATTAATTAGAGTTTTTTTTTTTTTTTTTTTTTTACAATAAGTTGAATTACTTAATCTATGTTCTATTTTTTTTCCCCTTAATGTTCTTTTCTTGTTTAAGTTAAAACGAATCACTTTATACCTCAAATAAAAGAAGCCTCAATTTGCATATGCTGCTTTTTTTTTTTTTTTATTTAAAACATGATGCTGGATTAGACATATAATTGTAATTTCAGATTACATTTTCAAAATAATACAAACATTTTTTTTTTGTGATAAATATAATTGAAACCTGGAAATTCAAAGTACAATTGAGAGATGATACGTTGCAAACTCAGTAAACTTATTATTTTTTTTTTTTGAACTGAATACTAAATCATAAGGGCTCATTGGACTAAAAATTCCATAATATAATTAAACACTAAATAATTAAAGGTACAAATTCCATAATATAATTAAACATTAATTAATTAATTAAAGGGAATATTATAATTATATTTATGTGTTTTCACTTAATTAACTATTTTATCCTTATGTTTTTTTTTAAATTAACTATTTTTCTCCACAATTTAAAAATATACTATTTTATCATTTTTCGTAAAAAATAATAATGAAAATTAATAAGTTATGTCCTATATATATGAATTGTTATCCTAATTAAAAATATAAAATAATATCAATAAATTATTATCATCGGTTGCAAATGATATTTTAGTATTTTTGGCAAAATATATGTTGTCTCAGTCAAAATTAATATTATATTTATAATTACAGAAAAAAATAATTAAGATGGGACATGACTTTTACACTTTTTTTTTAATGAAAAATGATAAAATTGCATATTTTTTTTAAAATAAAGAGACAAAATAGATAATTTGAAAAAAAAGAGACAGAATAATTAATTATGCGAAAACACATAAATATAACCGTAATTTTCCGTTAATTAAGATCTCATTAAAAGCATAGAAACAAAAGAGATGGGAAGAAATATTTAAGATTGGGGTGTGAGAAGCCTAGTTGTGGAATGTGATCATTTGGGTGTAGTCAACATGCTAAATTCCCACGCTCAGGTGCCATTTACAGTATTGAATTTGGTTGAAAATATTCAAGACTTGCTGCAGAGGAGCTGGTAAGTTAGAATATAACATATCTATCTGACGCTAATTGTTGTGCGGATGCTTTGGCTAACCTTGATCATAATGCGTCAGAACTTTTAACAGTCTCTTGATTCTCCATCTATGGAATTGATTTCAAAGTTATATGACGATAAATGTATCACTGTTTTCCAAAGAGGTTCGATTTGAATTCTTCTTTAATGAATAAAAAAGCCTCTTTTTCTAAAAAAAATATTTAAGATTAAGACTAAAACAATTTGCAAAATTAAAACATAATAAGCTGACAAACACACTTGTAATTAGACATAAAATAAAAGCAATAGAGTTTGATTTTTTTTTTCAGCCCCTGATACTAATAGGAAAAAAAATGAAAATAACACAAAAAGTGAGGTTAGAAGTGAAGTGTATTGTTTACAAAAATTTCAATTTGCAGTATAAATTATATATGAATACAATTTTAAAATTATTGTCTCTATTATAAAATAAAACAGGGTCAAGTTGGTAAATTGTCATCCACAGTATTTTATCTCGGCACCCATTACAACAATCCAACAAATAGAGAACTCCCTACATCTCTCTCTCTCTACATATAGATCACTGTACTTTTGTTTTCTGCTGGTAATTAATCAATCGAGAGCAATGGCAATGGACAAAGCGAAAGAAATTTTTGTAGATGCTGCACTCATTAAGAATTTTACAGCGTGGAAAGCTACGGAGTATCTTGAGAGGCATGATGTAAATGTAGACAAAATATTTGAGGATGTAGACTCCATGACTGCGCAGCTAGGGCTTCCAAAGATAAAGGTAATACTCGGACTCGGCACGAGCAGAACAAGGGACCGTTTTGCAAATCTGAACGAGAAAGCCTGCATTCCTCGTTTTGTTTCGTTCGGACCTTACCACCACAAGCGGAATAAAGAGTCCAAAAGTGCATTGGAGGCAACAGAGAATCACAAGAAAAGAGTATTTTTTGCATTTCTGAGAAAATGTACCCATTCGCAAGTGGTAGATTTTGTTTGTTCTTTTAGTAAAATGTTAAACGATTTAATAGAATTTTACCCTGGGATGGATGGAGAGTGGCGTCAAAATCCAGCTGATTTCTTACAAATGATGATTCTTGATGGCTATTTCATGCTGGAACTTCTCCGGTTTAATGATTCGTCGGCAGGGACACCTGAGTACGGTCCTTCTGATCCGATTTTTAGCTATCGGGGGATGATTTATTGCAAGCCGTTTATCAAAACTGACATGTTGCTGCTTGAAAATCAACTGCCTTTAACACTTCTTGTAAAGTTCTTAGTTTGGGAAGGCAAAACAGAGGTTCGTACATATCAAATTGTATATATTATTCATGTGTGTTTGCTTAAACAATTTTTTGTTGCTGAATTTTCTTTTATTAAACATTGAAGACTCTTGTAAGAAGAGTTTTGCTTTATGTAGAACGTTCCTTCTTTTGTTAACTAACAATTCTTTTGCAAAACTAAACTAATTTACATTTTCAATTTTTAATTAATAAAACTATACTAATCAGTCTGTAACTTAATTTTTACAATCAAAGAAGGTCAGAAAAAAAAAACTCAAAAAAAAAAAAAAAACTCAATTAATCTGTATCATAAATTTTGCGGAAATTACATAGTCTCCAATTGAAACATCTTGTTTTTTTTTTTTTTTTTTTTTAATTTAAAATCTATTCTAATAGAACTTTATGTGTTTGTATCTGTGAAGGCTGACGCAAAGAATGAAGTGAAGAGACTTATACTAAAATTTTATTTTTCGGGCAACTCAGAATTCCAACCCATTAACAAAGATGAAGAATTCAAGCACGTATTGGATCTCTACAGAAAAAGCATTATATTTTCTAAGCAACCAAGAAGCCCACCACCAAGTCACCAATACGAAGGCCTAGAACGTTCAGCAACAGAGTTACATCAAAGAGGAATCAAATTCGAGAAAAGCAACACAAAACGTTTAGATGACATGTCGTTTCACAGTGGAGTTCTTAAACTTCCGGAGATACAACCGCACGACACAACTGAAGAAATTTGGCAAAATCTTATCGCATGGGAGCTCGTCGATGGGGGTAGTGAAGTAATTTCCTACGTTCACTTCATGCATATTTTGTTGCGAACGGAAGACGACGTAGCTTTCTTATGTAAGAAAGGGCTTATTCAGACTTCTGCTGAGCAACTTAAAGCTATTGTTCAACTTTTCAATTCTTTGTCGGAAATTATTTCCGACCATGAACATAACGTTATTGATGATGTCCGACAGCAAGTATATCAGGGTTCAAGAAGACCGTGGAATGAGTTTTATGGGTATTTTCGCCGGAATCGGGCGCTGGTGATTTTCGGTTTTATTGCTGCTCCTATTGGTTTTATCCTCACATTGATTCAGACCATATATACCGTATATTCTGCCTACCATAAATAATTTACATTTCTTGATTTTATTTTCGGGTTAAATAAATTTTCATGTGTGGCTTGAAAGGGTGTTGTCGATTTGTAAATCTGGTCGTGGCTTGGAATTGGTTTGTTCATATTCCCATTTGGGATTGTTTATTGCTATTCTATTTAGTTTGTTTTAACAAGGCCCTCAGCCTTACAGTCAGTCTAGAATGAATGGGAAGAAAGACGGGAGCTGTTAGATCTTTGTTTTTCCTTATGTTGTTATAGGCACAAGGTATGAAAGAAAGAGTTAGTAAGGAGTGGGAGCTAGCCCTAAAAGAATGATAAAGTATTTGTTTTGTATTTTTTTTTTTATTTAAATTTATGAACATAAATCTACTAATTATAGTCGCTGCGGAAAATAAGTTTGATTTTGATTTTTTTTTATCTAAATTCTTGCATAATTTTAAATTTTAATTTTTTTTATGAAAAAGTGGTGATAAAACATTTTATTGCGCAGTGTCGAATTAATTGATTTTAAAAATTTTTAAGTTGCCATTTTTCGGTAACTATTTTTATTTTTTTAAAAAAATTAATCTAATTTTAATATATAGAGTTGATTCCGTTTTATTTAAAAGAAAAACAATGTCTAAAATTTAGATTTTTCGAGTAACAAAGTTTGGTACGTTAAGTGAAATTTCATTTCAATTGATGCCTAGATTTGCCGGCTTCTAATAAACCATTTTTATTTTCTAAACTTAGATTAAGCTCAATTTACTACGAAAACCACTTTATTTATTCTAATGATATTCCTAATTTGGTAATTAAAAATCGTTTGCGCAATTACATTTATTGAAAGCGGTAAAAGCGAAAAATAAATCGCAGAAATTAAATCGTCCACCCTTAATCTAATTATTACAAATTAGTTCTAATTTAAATAAATTCTAACCAATTAAGCCCAAATAATTATTTAAATCCCCACAAACACATAAAATAAAACATTAAAGTAATCATGAAAAATTACAAAAAGGTCTCCTAAGTCATGACAATTTACAAATTTGGTCCATAAATTTTTGAAAAATTACCAAACCGACTCCTAAAGGATGCAAACTATTAAAAGAGTCTAAACATATATGATTTACAAAAGCATGCTTCAAACATGCAAAACTTCCAAAATAACACCTAAATATGAAAATTATCCAAACAACCCCAAAATATATTATAATTATAAAATAGCCCTCTCCAAATATATTAAATTCAGAAATGGTTCCTAGCAAGCAAGACTATTAAAACAAAACCTAAAACATGTTAAACTCACGTAAAGATCCCTCGAGCATACCACATTTTTGGATTCTCTTGGTGACAACGTGAAATTAATCACTTGATACTTTAATATTTTTAATACTCTAGAAGGAAGAGCATGAATTTTCCAAAGCATTGACACAATCGTGTAACAAGTATTCATAATTTCATACAAAAGTTATTGAGCGAAAGACATTTGTTTGTTGTAAACATAATAATGGTCTGCGTACCCATTAAGTAAGTAAAGTTCCAATCAATATAGCAAAAATCACATCTCTACCCAACATATTGAAGTGCAAATAGAGTGGACTATGCCAATTTGAATGATTTACGAATATAACAAAAAAACAATGTCTTCACTTTTGAATTTTATATTCTTAAGGAATCTTTTAATTAATTTTAAATTATATCATTTTCTTAATATTTGTTTCATTTAAATTACGTTATTCTCATTAGAGTAAAAAATAAAGCATATATTTCCATAAAGCAAATCTGGGTTATGGAAATTGTTTGATTTTTGAAATGATTTATTGATTTCAAAATTTGATTTTGAAATAAATTTTTGAATTTTCAAATTAGTCATTGATTTCAAAATATACATTACGAAATAAATGGGAAAATTTTAAGGAAATAAAATTAATTTTCATAAAATTCAACTGATTTCTCATCCAAACCAGTTTACTTTCTTTTTGACATCTGATTATTTTTAAAAATCATTCAATTATATGGTTTGCTTTGTGTATCAGAATATGAATTTGATTGCTCCTGAAATGATAAGTATTAGAAACTTACATTAACAATTATTCAGAAAATTGTATCCATATTAATTAAAAATTTTTAATTATTGAAAGATTTATGTCAAATTGCCATATTCTGATTTCGAAAGTAAAGCATTCACCGAACTTATATATACTCACCAAACTCAAAACCAAATGATTCTTAGTCCTTTGTGAAAGATTAATTTTGATTGGGCACATTTTAATAATAGTGTTTATATTAGTATATAGTATTAGTGAGATTTGTTTTGTTTAATATTGCAGAACTTAGTTTGAATTGAAGGAAATAATTGTCATATTACTTTGGTAATTTTCTCTTCTATTTGGCTATTATGATGGCTGGTTTTGCCATGTTAGTAATAATTATCACATTACTTTGGTTTGTCATTATATGAGTTAATTTTGTGTTGATTTTCTGTTTAACTTTTAAACTACTTAATAAAAGCATCCGATAGTTGACAACTATGATATGTTGTTATGTAGTTTAACTCTTCTAAGATCCATGACAACTTGGTGATATCAAAATCATCATACAACTTATAGAAGTGGTCAATATATTTTTACTGCATTCACATTTTTTGTTTGAGTAATTTGGATTCAACATCTGCAACAATGAAATCTTATTATTTTTTATGTTTTATTTAAGAGATAATAGTGTACAAGAAAGAGTTTGATGTTGAAAATAATTTAATACTTTAACCTTCATCATCGTAAAGTACTTGGCTAATGAATATATCATCAACCACCAAAATTTATTGTAGATACTATTTCATGGTTCATTAATTATGAAAATTTCATTTCAATTTCTAAATGACATAATGAAGCATGGTGGAAATTAGAAGAGAGAATATATAGTGACAATTCCAAAGATATAGTGGAATATATTGAGGTTGTCCATAATTTCTTGAAGATGTTGTGTGAAAATAATTTGGTTGAGCTGTCTTTCAAGAAAGAATCATGTACACATTCCATTATAATGGTCAATACTTGTGAGGAACGTGTTTGGAAATTGAAGAGCTAAAATTGATACGATTAATTTAAAATGATGTTATGTTTTGAAGTTATTACATTATCCAATTTAAGACTACAAACTAAATAAAATTTTAATAAAACTATTTATTTTATTAATTCTTATTTTAGTATCAATTTTTAAAATTTTTATAATTTAAAATGATGTTTGATTTGTTATTCAACAATTTTAATTTTATTATGATACATTTTCTTCATGAATAAATGATAATCTCTTATGCCGATATTTTCATTTGTATGCAATTAACATTTAATGTTTCCTTTTTTTTCAAATAAATATTTATCATAATTGGAAGATAAAAAGTTACACATCTATGAAAAATTCGTTAAATAGATCTTTGAACAATTTGAAATATAAAATATGAGATGGAAAACGTGATAGATCATTAACTGAAAATAATAGTTTAACTCTAAATAATTCAATTTAAGTAAAAATTTTATATATTTATATTTTGGTGAATTTTTCCTACAAAATAAAATAATAATTCGTTATCATAACTTTATAATTTTGACAGAATCCAACTCCAACAAATTGACATGCACACCAACAAGAAGAAGGCCACTCTTAAGTTACATAACTTATAGTTAGCTTAAAAAAAAAATTGAAAATTCTCTTTTTTTCTTATATTTTAGTAATAAAATAAAATAAGTGTAGCAATAAAATTATTTTACATTTTACCCAACTATATAATGATAACTCAAATAATTTACTTACTTTTGTTAATTAGATCAACCAAGCCAATTCTCTATTTTGATCTTGCCCGACTTAAATTGTCTTTAAAATTTGGTAAGTATTTATAATTAATAAATTTTTTAATAAAATAATTTTATTTTTCAACTTTAAAATTATTACTCAAATTATTTTGAATTTATTTAACAGGCCAAGTAAGTCAGCATTCTACCTTAGAACTGTGAATACTTGAATTTTGAGGCTCAAAAACTAAGTGTCCCAGACTGCAAATAGTCGAGTTGGACCGGACGTCGCTGGCAAATTGCATTGGAAGTATGTCTTCATGGTACTAGAAACGTCCAGAATATTGCGAGCACCACAGAAATGGCCTCGGAAAGTCATCGCAGTTCTGTAACGCTCCGAAAAGGTTTCGGAACGAAAAATCGGTGAAAAGCAGTTGCAGGGCGTCCCTAGGAGGGTGCTCCTGGCCGCTCTCCAAGGCATCCCAGGCCTCCCTCTGAGGGTGCCTCTAGCTGCCCTCTAGGGCAACTTTTGACCGCCCTTCTAGGCGCCCCTGGCTGCCCTCCAGTCTTCCCAACTCATTTTTGCACTATAAATACCCCCCCATTGAGGTCCTTTTCACTCATATCTTGAGCTGTGTTCACAGCTGCTCTCTTCTCCCTTTTCGCTCCATGCGATTCTTTACTGCTTTCTTTATCTTTGCATTGCATTATTGTGTTGCTTATGCATTTATATTTTAATAAAAACTCCAAAAAAGTCCAAATCAAGCTGAAGCTGCGGAGCGGCTGTCGATTACCACAGATACGTACCAACCCTTGCCTTTTTCAATTCAATACTCTTTTTTATTCAAGCATACATAGCATTTTGAATTGCACTATCACTCTTTCAGTACCTAGTGCCCATTTAATAACACATTTTGGCCCCAAGGCCGAACAAATAACATTTTTGGTCCCTAGACCATGCAAATCACACTTTTTGGTATGAAGTGCCGCCAAATTACTCTTTTTGGCCCCAAGGCCATACAAATCACTCTTTTCGCCCCAACGCCACAAATTACACTTTTGTTCCTTAAACAACACAAATCTCACTTTTAGCCTTAGTGCCACACAAATTACACTTTTGGTCCCTATACCACACAAATCTCACTTTTGGCCCCAGTGCCGCAAAATTACACTTTTGGTCCCTAGACCACACAAATCTCACTTTTGGTCCTAGTGTCACACAAAATTACATTTTTGGCCTCAGTGCTGTAAAATTACACTTTTGGTCCCTACACCACACAAATCATTCTTTTGGCTCTAAGGCTTAACAAAATATCCTTTTGGTCCATTGACTTAAACAAATCACATTTTTGGTACCTAGGTGCCTAAATTACACTTTTGGCCCCAATGCCCATCAATCTTTTTGACACATTGTGAACCTTTATCGGAGCCCTCCGAGCCGCCGGGCCGATCCGCGAGGGAAGTCGGTTGACCAGGGGTGTTCACTCGGGGTGAAATGTATGTGTGTAGAGTCGCCACTTAATTTATTTTGTTAAAGGGGAAAAATTAAGAAAGAACTCCTCAGTGACTCCGTTTTGCGATTAACCTATTTTTAGGTTAATCGCCCTAATGGATGAAATGCACTAATCTTCGAACCCGAGGTGGATTCGGAGGTTATGTCATGCATTCATATCCAATGATCCTTTCTTCTAAATGTATGTTATGCAGGAATGAAGATTTGGAAATGATCGGGGAGTAGGGAGACCTGCTATTCAAGATTATATCTCGAATATGCCTACATACTCTCGTTTGAATGAGAGATCAATGTCAATATAGTTCGAATTTGCCTATTTAAAGGCGATGGAGGGGGTGTATGCATGTATGCATGCTATAAGTGTGTGAAAAGTGAATTTAGGTCTAGGGGCCAAAGAGGGA
The DNA here is from genome assembly GCA_948099555.1 of Croton setiger. Classification (NCBI taxonomy): domain Eukaryota; kingdom Viridiplantae; phylum Streptophyta; class Magnoliopsida; order Malpighiales; family Euphorbiaceae; genus Croton; species Croton setiger. The sequence goes on from CANUEY010102215.1 coordinate 21,419, forward strand.
GTTTACCGACGTCCGTGGTCGAAAATGTAGGCCTAGTGGCCGACAAGGAGTTTATCGACGTCCATGGTCGAAATGGAGTTTATCGACGTCTGTGGTCGGAATGTGTGAAATTTAGGCCTAGTGGCCGAAAAAGGAGTTTTAGGACTTCCGCGGTAAAAAATGTGGTTTTTTTGGTCTAGTGACCGAAAAAGGAGTTTTATGACTTCCGTTGTCAAAAATATGATTTTTTATATCTCCGCTGGGGGAGGATTGAATTTTAGGCCTTTTGGCCGAAATGTGTTTTTTGTGTGTTTCCACTAGGGAAGAAAGTGATTTGTTAGGCCTTGGGGCCAAAAGTGTGATTTTTGGGTGGTGTTGCGGCCAAAAAGCGTGTTTATTTAGGCATTGTAGCCAAAAGATTGATTTTAGCGGCGCTGCGGCTGAAAGATTTGAGTTAGGTGGCGTGACGGCCAAAACAAGTGATTATGACGGCATATTAGCCGAAAAATGTGTTTATGATATGCAAATGTTATGTATGCATGAGACAAGATGCGATAAAAGAGAGAATTGAATCAAAGAGATAAAGTTTCGGAGTATACCTGAGGCAGTTGGCGTTCGCTCCTTAGCTTCAGCTTGATTTGGACTTATTTTTATATGATTAATGTATGCAAATGCAAGTTATCACAGAAATGCAATACAGAAAGCAGTAAAGAATTACCTTTGAGATAAAGATTCACCGTAGGCAAAAAGGGAGAAGAGAGCGGCTGTCAACACAGCTCAAGGTGTGAAGAAAATGATGGTTTTATGTGGTATTTATAGGTGATTCTCGGCCAAAAAGTCAACCGAGGGCGGCCCAGGCTGCCATCGAGGGCGGCCCGGGTTGCCCTGGAGGGCGGCCGGGGCCGCCTTGGAGGGCAGCCAAGGGCGCCTGTTGGAGGGCGGCCTGGGCTGCCTCCAGAGGGTGGCCAGGGCTGCCTCTAGAGAGCGGCTAAAGGCGCCTTCCTTGGGCGGCCAGGGCTGCCTTCCTTCCGCAACTCGCGCCTTTTTCATTCCGGAGCCTTTTCGGGACGTTTCGAGACTCTGATGGCTATTCCGAGGGCATTTCTATGACCCTCGTGAAATCCCGGACATTTCAAGTACCATGAAGGCATGCTTCCGGCACTGTTTTATGAAAATGTCCACGGCTCAACTATTTGCGGTCTGTAGAAATTCATTTTTCAGGCCTCAAAATTCGAATATTCACACACACACACACACACATGCATACATGCATCCATTCTACACGCCTTTAAATAGGCTTTCCCGAACTACATTGACCTTGATCTCTCATACAAATGAGAGTATGTAGGCATACTTGGGATATAACCCCGGGTAACAAGTCAACCTCTTGTTTAAACTCTTTGTTTTTATCCTGCATCACATACATAACATTGGTCTAGTCAAAATATGCATGACATAGTCTCCGAATCCTCCTCGGGTTCATAAACTGGTGTCTATCATTCATTAGGCAAATTAATCTAAAAATAGGTTAATTGTCAAAATGGAGTCACTTGGGGTTCTTTCTTAATTTTCCCTTAATAAAATAAAATAAATTAAGTGGCGACCCCAAACAACACATGTTCCAAGTGAACGCCTCAGTCTCCTCGCGCGAAGCTGGGGCTCAAATGGAGGTAAGGATTCACAATCTGGCAACTCCGCTAGGGATCTAACTTGAAAAAGTTAAATGACGACTAACATTGCATCATTTGACTAACCCGCCCTTTTTAGGGTATCATTTTCTCTTACGAATCTATTTTGCAAGGTACCAATACTTTGCAGAATGAATGCCTTTTCCCTAAGGACGATTAATGGAAAAATTTGGACTTTTAAAATTTGAATTTAAAAAAAAAAAAATTGCATTTGCATCTGATGTGCATGATTGAGGATCCTTTCCTCCATGAGCATAAAAAATGAATCAAAATGAATTTCCTTTCTCTCTGTTCAAACTTCTGAGTTGGGATAACGATTAGCGTCGATGGCCTGGTCTCTTTGATTTTGTCCACGAACAGCGAAATTCTCCAACCTTGGTACCATAAACAACTTCTAATCCTTTTGGAGATGGCCCAAAAGTAATTCGTACTGCTGGAACCTGTGAACCCTTGTTGAAGCCCTTCGAGCCGTCGAGCCTGCCTGCGAGGACGAGTTGTTCGGAGAATTTTCACTCGGGAAATAATGTGTGTAGAGTCACCACTTAATTTATTTTTACAAAAGGGAAAATTAAGAAAGAACCCCTAGTGACTCCGTTTTGTGATTTATCTATTTCTAGGTCAATTGCCCCAATGAATGAAAGACACAAGTATATGAACTCAAGGAGGATTCAGAGGTTATGTCATGTAATCATCTAACTAATCCTATTCTCTTATGTGTTTGTAATGCAGGATGTAAATGAGGAGCTTTGAAGGGATGAACCTGCTATCCGGGGTTAGATCCCGAATATGCCTACATACTCTCATTTGAATGAGAGATTAAGGTCAATGTAGTTCGGAATAGCCTATTTAAAGGCGTAGTGAAGGGGGAGGAATGCATGTATGCATGTCATGAGTGTGTGAGTAGGTGTCAAAATGATTGGCGGGCCTTAGGCCAAAAAGTTTGTTTTAAGCATTTTGATGCCAAAATATGGTCTTTGGACCAAAAATTGGAGTTTAACGACGTCCATGGTAAAAAATGTGGTTTATAGGCCTTTTAACCAAAATAGGAGTTTTACGACGTCCACGGTCGAAAATATGGTTTGTAGGTCTTGGCCAAAATAGGAGATTTTTGATGTCCGTGGTCGAATATGAGAGTTTTTAGGCCTTTTGGCCAAAATGGGAGTTCTACGACGTCCATGGTTGAAAATGTGGTTTTAGGCCTTTTGGTCAAAATAGGAGTTTACGACATCCGTGGTTGAAAATGTGAGTTTTTAGGCCGAAATAGGAGTTTTATGATGTCCGTGGTCGAAAATGTGGTTTTTTAGGCTTTTTGGCCAAAATGGGAGTTTCACAACGTCTGTGGTCGAAAATGTGAGTTTTTTAGGCATTTTGGCCGAAATGAGAGTTTTACGATGTCCGTGGTCGAAAATGTGAGTTTTTAGGCCTTTTGGCCGAAATAGGAGTTTTACAACGTCTGTGGTCGAAAATGTGAGTTTTTAGGTCTTTTGGCCCAAATAGGAGTTTTACAACGTCCGTGGTCGAAAATGTGAGTTTCTAGGCCTTTTGGCCAAAATATGAGTTTTAAGGTGCATCCACTAGGGAAGACTGAGGCCCAAAAAGAGTAATTTTAGGTGGCGTTATGGCCAAAAGATTGATTTATTTAAGCCTTATGGCAAAAAGGGTGTGATTATGCAATGGAGATGTCCTGTATGCATGATTGGAGAAGGGGGAGAATTAAACCAAAAGAATGAATGCAAGTATCACAGCAATGCAATACAGAAAGCAGTAATGAATTGCCTGGAGATGAGGAATCACTGAAGGTAAAGAGGGAGAAGAGAGCGGCCGTCAACATAGCTCAAGGTATGTGGAAAAGGGTGTTGAGAGGGGATATTTATAGGGCAAAATTCGCCCAAATAGTTGACTTAGCGTGGCCAGGAGTGCCCTGGAGGTTGGATAAGGGCGCTCTGCTTCAACTTTTCACGCGTTTTTGTTCCGTAGCCTTTTCGGGCCGTCTTGAGACTCCGATGACTTTTTCGAGGCCATTTTTGTGACCCTCGCAATTTTCCGCACGTTTCCTAATACCATAAAGGCAAACTTTCAGCACCATTTTTCGGCGACATCCGGTCTGGTTCGATCGTTTGCAGTCTGAGAAATTCAGTTTTCCAGGCATCAAAATTCAAGTATTCACAAAACCACGCGGAACACTTTGTTTCACATGTGGCAAGGTATATCCTTACTCTAGGCACATGAGGGTCCCTGTTAGCTACTCAGTTTTCTCAAGAAACTTAGAACCTTCCCCTTAGGGTACCTTGTTATATTGCATCATTCCTTGACATTAAAATGTATGGCGTGATGGTTATGCATTCATGCATTCATATCACCTAAAAGAAAAAAGGAGAATATAAATTACTTTTGAGTCATGCAAATCTATCCCATACCATACCTCACCATAAACTACTTAATCCTTTACCCTTTATCCACACAGGTACTTACTATCAAAGTGCCCTCACCTACTCTAGTTGTACTCGAAGAGTCTTCACCAAGAAGTCCCACACCCTCAACAATGCTTCCTTAGATGACATTAGAGCCCTTTTGAAGGAATAAGCTAATGAGATTAATGCCCAGACAGAAGTTAGGATGGAAACCAAGATTACTAAAGCCCTGGCTGCTTAGAAGGCTGCCCTCTTGTCTGAGTTAGGAGTTGGGGCAAAGGGAGCCTCTACCTCCGGAAAGGAACTCGCAACAACACCTACCCCTGTCATTAACTTAGATGATCTATTGAGCTTGAGTCTCAAAAGATGTATGAAAAACTTGAGGCTTTGGAAAGATCAATAACAGCCATTAAAACTCACAAAGAACTAGTGGACATGGACTCCTTGTCTTTGTTCCCTGATGCTAGGTTACCCACCAAATTTAAGATGCCCAACATAGATAAGTTTGATGGAACCTCCTGCCCCAAAACCCATCTAAAAATATATGTGGGGCCATCAAACCCATTTGGATTAAACACTGAGCTTCTTGCTTAACTTTTCTAACAGTCCTCATTAGTGTAGCCCTAAGGTGGTTTGTGAGCCTAAACAGGTCAAAGATAAAAACTTGGGAGGACATATGTAATTCTTTCAATACCCAATACAATTACAACATTGAGGTGGATGTCACAGGAATGGAGCTAGAAACCACCAAACAAAAAAACAATGAACCTTTCTCCTCGTTCCTTATAAGGTGGATAGCTAAAACTTCCCAAATGATCAACCGACCTTCTGAATAAGAGCAGGTTGACATCATCACCAAAAACCTATTACCAGTCTACCAATAACAACTCAAACATAGTACCTTCCTAACTTTCAGTCACTCATTGCTACTGCAACTAAAGTAGAAGATCTAATCTAGTTGGGTCAACTCAAAGATGACTCAGCTACTTCTAGATATAAGAAAAAAAATCCTTCTAGACCAAGTAAAGTGAATGAAATGCCCAACATTAATCCTATAAACCCATTTGTGTACCCTTACCGGAGGAGCGCCCTTCCAAGCTGCCGGGCCGATCCACGAGGAGGTCGGTTGGCCGGGGATGTTCACTCGGGGTGTTGACGCTTAATTTTTGTCCCAAAAAGTACCAGTGATGATAATATGCCAGCAGTTCGATGAAATCTCCAGAGTTCCGAAAACAGCTCTTGTTCGCTCAAATTCCAGATTATTCCAAGTTTTTCTTCTCTCTCCAAT